>PVIC010003822.1:0-66431 GCA_004025085.1 Thryonomys swinderianus | reverse complement strand
ACATGGCAGGGGGTATTACAATCCCCAATTTAAAACTCTACTATAAAGCCGCTGTGATAAAAACTACATGGTACTGGTAAAGTAACAGACCTGAGGACCAGTGGAATAGATTAGAAGACCAAGAAACAACTCCGGATACACTAAGCCACCTTATCTTTGACCAAGGAGGCAAACATCCCCAATGGAAGAAAGACAGCCTCTTTAACAAATGTTGCTGGAAAAACTGGGCTTTAGCCTGCCAAAAGCTAAAGCTAGACCTATCTCTTTCACCATGCACAAAACTAAACTCACAGTGGATACGAGACTTAAACTTTAAAACAGAGACAATAAGCCTGCTGGAAAACAGGCTAGGTAAAACTCTTGGAAACACACAAACAATGTTTTGAAGATCGTTTTCCCTCCTTACCCAGCTCCATCCCTGAGGCAGGGAGTTTTATTTAACTGAGCCGGGGTGATGCTGCCACCTACAGGGTACGTGTCCCACAGCACACCCAACTGAGCCACCGGCTCCTCTGCCCTCCAGGACCCTCTGTGCTGTGCCCTCTGGCTGCACCCTACAAGGTGGACAGAGGCTCTGGGGACACAGTTCGAGGAGTGCCTGAGAGAGGGGTCCCTGGCCCCTTAGGGTGGGACAGGAGGAGTCCTGAAATGGCACCAGGGAGACTCAGAAAAGAGCGGTAGCCAGGTGGCTCCTGACCACTCAGGGCCGGCAACCCCAGCAGAAAGGACAGGGTGTTCTCCAAGTCCTGACCCCAAAGGGAGCTGCAAGCTCTGTGGGAACGTGTGGTTCTCTGTGCTCTTATCTCTCTCAACCTGCCCTGAACACTCACCTAACAGGAAGCCTCCCAGCCAAAGGGGTGGGGAGGACCACATGCATAAGAGTGGTTAGTTCTGTGGCATCCACACCACAAAACTAAAGAAACTGGGGAATGTTAAGCCACAGGGTACAGTCATAGCACCTGGGGCTGCAGTGCACCTCGGCCCTAGAGACTCACTGGTGTGTGAGGCCTTGGGGTCCATCCTAGCACTCAAAAACAAGTAAATTAACCACTGTGTACCACAGCCACTGGACACGACCCGACACAGAGCACATGTCCAGAGCAACAGAAAAAGGGTGTGGATGCGGTCCTAGCAAATCAAGTACAGGCAGCATAGCAGGACTCCGAGACTCAGTGTAGACTGAGATTCCAGGGCCCACCCAGCTTTGCACTAGCAGTGGCCAGCACACCACAATCTCCACACAGCCCTCAACTTCACCATGTCGGACAATCTAAAGCAGCAATTATCTCACTTCACCCTGCATTTCTCTAACGATCAAGTTACTTCTTGCTCTTTTTTTTTTTTTTTTGAGACAAGGTCTGGCTTTCTAGTTCAAGCTGGCCCTCAGCTCACTATATAGCCTAGGCAAGCCTCAAACTCAGCAATCCTCCTGTCTCTGCCTCCCAAGTGCTGGGATTACAGGCATGAGCCACCACGCCTGGCTCTGTGGTATGTGGTATTGATTGCTGGTGGGCGTGAGTCACCATGCCCAGCATCGTATGTGGTTACCAGGATCGAACTCAGGGCCTTGCACTTACGAGGCAGGCGCTGGAACCACTGAGCTAAATCTCCGGCCCACCTCTTGCTCTTTTTATTAGACCTGCCTTCCACTGGTCAAAGCAAATCGAGGGCCCACCAGACTCAGAGGTAAGGATGAAGTGTGCTCCTGGACAGCAGACCCGGGGAAGTCACGCTGCAAGTGGACATGAAGCCAAGGAGAGGAGAGATGAAGGGGCTTTCTGCCGCAGCCCACAAGAGGCTGAACAGGAACAGGGCACCGGCGCTTCCGAAGCACATAGTTCTCTACAGATTCTGCCCCTAGGCAGCCATCCCTCCACCCGTCTGCTCCCCGATTGTCCAACTTCATAGCTGAGATCTGGGCTGAGTGTGGCTGCTTTCTGAGCCAAGCCAGTTCCTTAGCAACCATGAGCCCATCCATTAGCTTCGAGGCCAAAGAAATTGATCTCTTATTCCAACTGCTGCTGTCCCAAGAAAAAAGATTCACCTTCTCTTTATTAAATCATTGAATTTTTAACATTTTCAATATGAGGACTCTGTCTATTCCTCAAATAATACCTAAGAACAGGAAGTATAAAACTTAAAATGGCAAGAAAAATATGGACACTGATGCGTCCCTATGAACAGCCTTTTCCTAATCCTAATTTCTGTATATGATTTCAGTTCGATATTCATATTCAGAACACCACAGAATTGCTGCCAACATGTATCAAGTGCTAAATAAACCTTTTGACCAGTGAACCAGAGAAAGGTGCATCTAGAGGCTGGAAAGACACTAAAAGGGGGTGCACCAACAGAGCTAGACAAATGGAACAGGACGGTGCGGTGTGGGGAGAAATGAAACAGGACTGGAAACTGGACCTCGGCTGCTTCCAACAGAGGAAAGCCACAGGCGGTGGCAGATTCTGATCTTCTGCATTTTGGAGACCGGTCTGAAACAAGGGAAAGTCTGGGAGATGAGAATTCAAAGTCCCAGTGGTAAAATCAGAAATCAGTGGAATATTGAACCCAGAACTCGAAACGTCCTAGGAATGAATATATATGCCAAAGTAAAAGACTTCTCAGAGTCATAAGAAACTGGAGGGGAAAACCAGTGGTGTTTTGGGGGGAGGGGGTACTGCCCCACTGATGATGCCCAAAGCCATCCAGGCTGTGAAGAGTGGACCCCACAACTGGCTTGTTTCCAGAAGTGAGTCAGGCCGCAGCCTATGCATACAAGAAGTCTGCTAGGCCACCCTGGACTACATTCCCAGACCCTGTCTTCAAAAACCAAAACTTTCAAGATTAGCCGTGTGCTGGGTACAAACAGAAACAGACAAGGTCTCCTCATCTGAGCACAGGCCACCCTCCCTTGAGCTGTCCACGAGGCCAGGCCTCTGTTCTGAGTCTATTTCACAAGACCCTCAGGTCAGTGTAACCAGATCCCTTCCTGGGCTGTCCAGCTCCCAGCTCTGGCCGAATTCGGCCCTGCACCCATTTGGTCACCAGGCAGTAGCACCCAGTGGGGTCGGGCGCCTCCTCCTAACCCGCCTACCTCTTAGCTCTCTGCACCTTCCCTCCCCTTGGCCAAGCCCCGACTCACCTACTGCACTTCTGCAAGGGACGCAGCGCGCTGGCGTGGCCTCGTGGATGGTCCCGAGTAAAGTCTGCCTTACAATTCCAGCAAGCATCAGGGCACTTCATGTTTCCCAGAGTTTTCCAGCTGTGGTCCCTGCGCCTAGGCGTCTGCATTAATCCTCAAGAACAAGGAGTGCTGTTGGGAGGGGTTTGTGGTGAGAGGCTGCTAGCATGCTCCGGGGCCACATTTAAGATTTAAATTTAAGATTTAAGATTTAAATCCCACTTCTTCCATAAATTACGCACGCGCTTTCACATTGGACCCCTCGCAGCTGACCCTAGGCAGTGACCCCTGTAACCGCCCCAAGACCAGCCTGCTCGCAATCGCACGCTTCTGCGCGGGCCTCAGGCCGACCTGCGCGGGACACCCCGCCCCGCGAAACACCCCCTCCCCCGCTCCTCCCCGCGGGCAACACAGCGCCCACCGGAACCTGGCACTGCGCGCCCAGGGCTCTCCCGCGAAGCCTCCGGCCGCGGCCTTGGGCCGGAAACCTCCCCGACCAGGGGCGGCGGCCAGGGGAAGGGGCGGCGCAGGCGGCGGCGCGAGGATGCCCGCGCGGCTCCTGGGGCTGTCGGCCCTGCTGCAGGCGACTGAGCAGAGTGCGCGTGAGTGCGGGGCGCCGAGCGCCCACCCCACAACCTGCCCCGGCGCACACGCCAAGCCCGGGGCTCCGCGCGCCAAGCACCGCGCCGCGACACGCCGGCAACTATCTCTCCGCCCGCCGCCCGGGGCGATGCCCACAGAGCCACAGCGCCGGCGTGGATGCGCGGCCCCGGGGGTGCATGGTTCCCCGGAGGATGGGGCTTCCCTTGTCCCCACGCATGACTCCCCACGGGTACAGGGTCCCACCCACTCCCGGGGCACCCGGAGGACGCTGCACTCGGCTCTCTCCACCTCTCTCCGGCTAGGAGCACGCTGGGCCCTGGAGGCACCTCGCCAGTCGGATGGTCGGAAGAGGGGGGTTCCAGGGGACGGGGTCTCCCTTTGGGGTTTAGGTCACCTTCTGCGGGAAGCCGAGCCCGGGCAGAAGCAAGGCAGCATGGCACCCCTTTCGCGCCTTTTCCATTTGAATTTGTGACTTTCCGAGTGGGCCGGGTGTCTCCTCCCACTTCCGCCAGGCCCTGGGCGGTGCGTCTTCCTGGCCCGGCTCCCAGGGCGGGAAAGGGGCTTTGGGGAACCCGGAGCCTGCGCCCCGCTCCCGGTCAGTCTTTGGGGAGAGCTGGGACCCCCCGGGGAGGGCATGGCTGGCTGAGGTCGCTCCAGGCCGCCCCTCAGGGTCTCGCAGTGTCCGCTGGAGCTCGAAGTGGAGGGCGGCTGAGTGCTGTCCTCTCCGCTGCCCACAGCGCCTTTATTTTCCTCCAGTTAAATGTATGCAAGTGAATGCGTTTTACCGTGGCCTTTCCCAACAAGCACAGGGCCTCTGCTACTCTCGGTCATCTTTTCTTTAGCTTCCACAAATGAGAGGTGATGTGATAATTGTCTTTCTGTGTCTGGCTTAACGCGATGTCCTCCGGTTCCATCCATTTTCGTACAAAAAATAGGATTCCTTTCCTGGTGTGGAATAACACTCCGCTGTGTGGATTTACCGCGTTTTTCATCACTCATTGTTGACAGGCACCTGAGCTGGTTCTGTGCGTTGGTTGGCTGGTGTGGCCAGTGCCACAGCTAAACACAGGTGTCACCGCCCACCTTCTTGGCACTGGGGCGCGGGAGTCCTGGTTCCCTTAGCGGGAAGCTCCCACTTGCAGAGGTTCCACCGACCCAATTTCCCCGCAGCGGTCTAGAAGGTCCCGGATGTCTTCACGTTGATGCTGCCTTTTGTTCCCGATGCCCATGTGAGCAGGGTGAGGATGTCTCATCCTGGGTTACATGTGGATTTTCCTGCTGCCCAGAGGTTCGAGCACTTTTCATAGATGTGTTGCCGGTTCGTTCTTTGAGAAGTATCTAACTCAAGTAGTTTGCCCATTTTTATTATTTGGTTCTTTGTTAAGTTTTGGGAGGTTCTTATGTATTCCAGATATTCTCTGTTTAAAAAGTACCTGGCTCGAATCCTCTCCCATCCAGTCAGTTGTCCATTTACTCTGTTCATTGTTTACTGTGCTGTGTAGAAGAGTTTTAATGTCCTGAGGTGTTGGAGCTCTGCCGGGACAGGAAAGCCATCGTCTGTGAACTGTCTTGTTTCCCTTCTGCTTTCCTCTAATAGTTTCAGGGCTTCAGATATATTAGTTCAGGTCCTTGAGCCATGTTGAGTCTTTTGTACAGGATTTTCTGCATTTGAGCATCCCGTTCTCCAAGTGTCCTTGAAGAGCTGTCCTCTCTCCTGTGTCCGGAGTCAGGGGCTAAAGATCCCAGGTTCACCTTGGGTCCCCTACTGTGTCCCATTGGAGTACCTCTATTTGGTTTGTTGCCCTGGTTTTGTACCAGTACGTGGTGCTTTTGTTACCGTGGCACCATCGTGTATTTTGAATCAGGTACTCAGGCCTGCAGCTGTGATCTTTGGTTCAGCACTGCTGTGGTGTTCATTGGCTCTGCGCTTCCATGAGTGTTAGGTTTTTCTAGCTCTGTAAAGGATGATCTTGATATTTTGGTGCAAATTCCACTGGCTATAGGTCACTGTGGGCAATGTGGCTATTTTAATCCCTCCTAAGGATTCAGTCCAGGGGTTGGTGCATGCTAGGCCGGTGCTGTCTACCTCTGAGCTACATTCCTAACCCTTTTAAAAAAATGTGATATAGGAACATTTTATATATACATTATGATCACACTCAACACTGAGAATTTGTACCAGTATATGACACAACTTAATTGTCATTTTTTCCCAACCTTTTTTTAAAAGATTGTATTTAGAGAAAAGTTCATTTCAACTTCCTAAGTTGCTTAAGTGAGCTTCAAACTTGGCTATACCTCCTGCAACAGCCTCCTGAGGAGCTGGGGTGCTGGCGCATGCAGCCATGCCGGCTATGTTAACAGTTTTAACTGTCTCGATTTGTGAACATGGGAGGTCTTCCACCTTCTCATGTCTTCTTCAGTGTCTTTAGTACTCTGTACTTTTCTTTGTAAAGGTCTTTCACATCTTTACTTAGGCTACTCCTAGATAGGGGTGTGTGTGTGTGTGTGTGTGTGTGTGTGTGTGTGTGTGTGTGTGTGTGTGTGTGTGTTGAATGGAATTACTATCCTGGTTTTTTTCTCAATGAGTTCATTGGTGCTATATAAAAAAGCTACTGACTTTTCTATATTGATTTTATATCTTACTACCACTGAACTTATCAGCTCCAGCTATCTTTTGGTGCCATCTTTAAGATTTTTCTATGTACAGAATCCTATTGAACAAATGGGAATGATGCCACTTCCTCCTTTCTTACTTGTACTGCTTTCACCCCTTCCTGCGGCCTAGCTCCTGCCAACGCTGCGCCACGTGTGGGTGGCTGAGTGCACCCCTCGCCTTGCTCCTGTTCTTGAGGAACACTGATCTTAGCACCAGCAGTTCTTAGGAGCGCCCAGGACTTTCCTGCTACACCCCTGCAGCAGGCTCTGACCCCAGCTGGACCCAGAGGTCTTCCTAGTGTTTCGGTCCCTGTATGGTTGGTCAGGTTGTTTTATTTCCAGTTGTTAATGAGATGGTCGGTCAGCTTGGGTGACAGAAGGAGCCAGGAGAGGCTTGCAAAAGCAAGGCCGAGATCTTCACAGGCATCGGGCAGTAGACACACAGGCCTATGGGGCCTGCAGGATGTGCCAGGTCCTTAGGAGGCAGAAGTCTGGAGCAGAGGACAGGGAGGCCCAAGCCTTCCGCAGTGGGACGGGAAGGGCAGGCCGGGCAATTAGGACGGCTGGTGTGAGCGGTTCTCTGGAGTACAGGCTGTCGCCTGGCTCCTCACCGTGGGCCCTGGGGTGTCAAAGGGACAGGAGCGGTGAGCAACCCAGGACACTGGTGGCTCTAGGCTGATCAGCTCCACCCCGTCCCTGTCCCAGGGGCACTCCTGTGTTGTGCTGGGAAGTTTCAGCCGCAGAGGGCGCTCTGTGCCCAGCCAAGAGGCCACAAGAAGCCAGAAGGTCACAGCACAGGCAGCCCAGCACAGTCACAGCGCAGCCACCTCTTCTCTCCGCAGGCCTCTGCACCGCGGCTTACTTCTTTGCCACAGGACAGCGCCTCTGGGCGTGGCTGGCCCTCTCCGTCCTGCTGCCTGGCCTCCTGGTCCAGGGCCTGAGCCTCCTGTGGTTCCAGGCAGATGGGCACCGGAGCCACGGCTGGCTGGTGGTGCTGCACCTCCTGCAGCTCGGCGTCTGGAAGCGGTAAGCACGGCGGCACCCTTGGGTGCCGAGGGTAGTGGGTGGCATCCTCTGTGTGTGGGTGGCAGGTCCAGAGCCTGGAAGTCCGAGCCTCAGCCCCGCTCATCTCCCGCTGTGCCCAGTCTGAGCATCTCCAACATCCGGGTTCCTCCAGGTGCGCTGGACCTTTCAAAAGTTTTCTGTCTTCAGCCCAAATCTGTTTTGCTGTTGTTTTTATTCGTTCTTCGACTTTGGAGCCATAGAAAGGATGCAGTGTGGCGGCGCTGTTGGCCACCTGTCACCTGAACTGGAGAAGTGGCCCAGACCCACCTGCAGACAGACTGAGAAGGTGGGCTGGCAGCGGCAGCCTTAGCCTCTGTCTCAGAAAGAAATTCTCTCCCTGGTGTGGACCCAGGACTGCAGCTCACCTATGGTATCGGCTCTCTGCAGGCGAGGTGTGCTTCCCACCAGGCAATCCTGGACCCCCGGAGTCGGCAGAAGAAATGAAGGCACTTTCTACCCCCAGCCACCTCATCGCCCTGTGGGCTGGATGGGAATTTTACTTTAAAAAGAAGAATCTGAGGTTTCAGTTGAGGACCTGCAGCCCAGTTTTATTAAATTGCAGGCAGGTCCAGGGAGCTGTGCCCCTGGCTGTGGTCTGCCCCGGGCTGCCATCTGCCCCAGGTGTGCCCCTGCTGCTCGAAGAACTTTCTCAGAGATGCTGAAGCAAGTCCCAGAGGGCCTGAGGCCAGACAGGGCCCCAGGTCCAGCCACCGACCCAGGGTCCCTGCTGGGGCTACTGGAAGGTGCCTCCGAGAAAGACCCCAAGTGGCCTCCTGGTTTCCGGGCCCTCAGGGTGCCCCCTGTTCAGGAAGGGGACAGACAGCCTGTGTGGAGTGACCAGCAGAGCGAAAGAGCTCGACCCTCGGATTTGCCAGGGCGTTCAGAGAGGGCGATGAACCCATCTCAGGGGCTTCCGGATCCAGCAATCTCTGGCCTCTACTTAAAAGTGAAGAGGGAACCCTGTCTCAAGAAAAAAAAAGTGAAGAGAGAAGTAAAAATTAGCAATCAGAAAAAACAACTAGCCATGTAGATCTAATTTTTAAAAGGAATCGAGGTGGCAAAAAAAAATTATACACATACTTTAAAAGGACAAAAACGTCAAACCAAAAATAATACAGAAGCGAAAGAAGCAGAAACAAAGTTTTGGGGCTCAAGATAAAGCCGGAATGTGCAGTTTTTACAAGTACGGTCCACATTTGGCTTTAGCTGCAGGACAGTCAGCAGGATTCAAGAAGCGGTAGTTGGTGGTGCTCCTTGGCTTAGACAAGCAAACACAGAAGTGAAATATAAGCGGCGCCTCCTCCTCATTCTGGAACCAGCCCATTGAGATCTCAAAGGAAAATGCAAAGGGTTCTAGAGAAAAGCGCTTTCCAAATTGCGGTTTGCAGTTTGGCAGAAGCGCCTGCAGGGGGAGCCAAAACAATTGTGTTTCACAGGCTGCGAGAATGCCTAAAAAGGATCACACCACCTGTGTTCACAGGGCAAGACCGAGAAATCCACCGAACAACAATCGGTAATCTTGATCTAAAGCTGTTTTTCAAAATGTAAGGCTTTAAATTATCCTTTTTTTAAATTCAAGTAATCCAAACTGCCCATCTTAAATCAGAACCCTTAGTGACAACTTGCTTAACCAAGGACAGTTACGTTTGAGATTTGTTTCTGCCCTGTGTCTGTGTGCCATCAACAGCTTTTCACTCTTCTGAAGCCTGTAAGTCCACTTGGGAACTCACCACAGGGTGACAGAACAACCCCTAACTAATACCCAACTGTCCATGTTGGCTTAGCAAGTTTTCGTTAGTGGAAGTTAAAAGATGCATGTGTGTGTGTGTGTGTGTGTGTGTGTGTGTGTGTGTGTGTGTGTGTGTGTGTTACTGGAGGGTGAAACCAGGGCCTTCACACTGAACTACATCTCCATCCTTTTTTTATTTTTGATACAAGTTCTGAGTTGCTAAATTGTTCAAGCTGGGCTCAAACATGAGATCCTCCTGCATCAGCCTCCCAGAGCCCTGGGAATTTTTTTCTCAAAGGAAAGTCAAGCAAACTTTACAGGCATGGAGCACAAACTCAGCACAGATAGGTGGAGTTCGACAATTTAAATCACATAGCCACCAGTAGAGAGCTACATTGTTAACTAACTTCATGTCAACATCATCAAGCATACTAAAGGAGGAGGAAAATTCTTTCATTCTCCAAGTTGTGGGTAGTGGTTGAATGTGAGGTTCACTTTTAGCTGTGAGTGAACAGAGACTGATGCTTACTGAGAAACGTGGTTCCAAAGACCCGAGCTAGTTAATGATGAGCTGTGTGGTTCTTATGCCTCCTGGAGTCCTGGACCCTCTCAGACAGCACCTCCTGCTCCAGATAAACTTTAGGGGCCCAGAGGTGCCCTGAGGGTCCGGAGAGACAGGTGGCATCAAGCATGGTCTCTGAAAGCCGCAGGACAGGGCTGGAGGGATGGAAAAGGCAGGTGGTGGCAGAGGGGTTGCCCTGTGGACAGATCTAGCACCTTCCAGGCCCATAGGAGCTGTCAGTGAGCAGATTCCCCAGCTGCACCCCGACCCATGTCACGGTCTCCAAGCACAAAGTCAGGCCAGCACCCAGCTGCACCAAGGGTCTCCAGGTGCAGGTGGGGAGGGGTCTGGCCTGGCACCACCCGCTGTCTGCGGGGCTCAGGGGTCTGGACAAGTCTTCCTCTGGCCCCAGGTTCACCCAGCTCTTTCCTTTTCCCAGACATGGGCCCCACACCAATGCCCACCCACCGTGCCCCTGATGCTTTGCCCATTTCTGCCCAAGCCACTCCTTCTCATGTTTGTTTTTCTGCTTAGGCCTCTCATTTGTGTGTTTTTTCTTTCTGTAGGCTTCTAGAAGACGGCTTCCAATTTCTTATTCTTTCTGTCACCTGTAGCACGTGGTAAAACCCCAATAAAAGAGCACATGGAAGTCAGGTGTGGTGGCATGCCCTATGCTGTGGGAGGCTGAAGCAGGAGGATCATATTCAAGCCCAGCTTGAGTGATCTAATGAGACCATCCCAAAATTTTGAAAAAGGGGGGTGTCTCTGTGAGAAGGCCCCAGCTCTCGCCCCTCTGCCTAAAGGGAGCTACCTTGAACCAAGAAGCCTCTCGGAGGACAGAAAGAGAAAACTACCAAGTGAAGGGGGTAAGACAGGAAGAGGAAACTACCAAGTGAAGGGAAGGTGCACATCTACATTTTTGGTTCTGTGTGTTTCTTCTGCACATTAAGTTTATGTCAGGAATCATGGTTTTGAAGACTCTGTGAGAAGTCAGTTCATCCCAGGCTTCCAAATCATGAAAAAGGAAATTGTCTTCTTATGCATCTTTCCCAGGCCATTTCAAAGAGAGTCTGAATCTGCAGGGTGTCACGAACTCCTGGGGGATTTCTAGGTGACCCCCATGGTGCGTGGGGCTCAGCTCAGATGGGGACTGGAGTCCCTGCCTGGGTTTCAACACAGGGTGAGACTAGCCGCTCTTTCCGACAGGCACTGTGGTGTGCAGCAGGCAGGGGGTTGCCCTCCACGTCCACAGTACCCAGGGTGACCCGGCTGCTTCCTACAACTTCATAAGGTTTCCATGTGGGCTTGTGGAAGCAGAAGCAGGTGAGGCATTTTCCAGCTCCTTTTCCAGCTGCAGGGAGGTCCCCAGGATAAGGTGAGCTCACACAGCCTGGGCCCAGCGTCCCCAGACTTCTGAGGTCTGTCCTCCCAGTCTCCTGCGCTCTGTGTTCTGGTCCAGGCCCTTCCTCAGGCTCCTGTGACAACAGCGACCTCTTCAGGCCACTTCCGACCCTCGCCTGCAGCTGTGGCCTCTGCCCCGACCCTCAGTCCCTTGGGGAGCCCCAGCCCTCCCCACCCATCCTCACAGCTCCGCCCTGATAAGCTCCTGCTCTCCCCAGTGGCCTGCCACCCCCCCGGGGGCTTCTTCTGGTGGGAGCATCTCCGGTCCAAGCCCAGAGCCACCCGTGCGGTCCCTCGAATCCGGCTCAGTCAGGTCCTGGTCTCCACCGGTGTCCCACAGCAGCTCTCTCCCCTCATCCCTACTGTTCCCTTCTCACCAGAACCTTCAGGGCTTACCACCGAGCACTGTTTTAGCCGTCATCTCATGTCCCTGTCCTGTGTCCACTCAGGTATGCATGCACACACACACACACACATTTACACATGTACACACACATACGTGTTACATTATGCACACTTGTGCACACACAATCTTATCTACACATGCCTGCACATGTATATTCACGCATTTATCCCATACCCCAAACACAATACATATCTTTTCCAAATTCATCTTTCCAGAGAAAAATCCAAACCCCATGGCCTGAAATTCAGAGTGGACTGACTTCACCAGGCCCCTCCAGCCCCCATTTTGTCCCCCAGCCCACAGCTGGGACTCCCGCGGGCCTGGGGAGGCCAGGCCTCTGCTTCCTTCCCCACCTGCTTTCCATGGGCCCCACTTCCAGGGCACGCAGAGCTCTGCCGTCTGGGGGCTGCCGGGTCTCCACTGCACTCTGAAGCACTGGCTGAGCCCAGTGCTCTCAGCAGACCTCCACACACCGGGATAATTCATCTCCAGCCCAAGGGCCCAGGGCAGGACACAGCCAGGTTCCCTGGAAACTTGGGGCCCTGCCCTGCAGCAGCTCTGGCTCAGCTCTGGCATCTGGTGACCCCTGAGGGTGGCTGGGCGCTGGCCCCGTCCTGAGCCTGTGCTTCCCCATCAGTTCCTGGCTCCAGCCCTCCATGAGAGGGCAGCCCCCGCTGAGCATGCAGCTTCGGGGTTTCTGTGAACTGTTATCCTTGGCCTGCTGTGCGGCCCCAGATAACGTCCACATGTGCGCAGGATGCCCCTCAGAATGTCGGCCCCATGGACCCTGTGCTTCCGACTCGGGTCAGCTGGCCCTCTCCTCCTCAGGCACTGGGACACCTTGGCTGCCCCTCGGAGGGGCCAGCAGGGCCCCCGCCCAGACTGGCTGCAGCTACAGGAGGCTGACCTGGCTGCGCTCCGGCTCTTGGAGGCCCTGCTGCAGAGCGCCCCCCACCTGCTGCTGCAGACCTATGTCTTCCTGGCCTCGGGCTTCATGGAACCTGTGCCTGGTGAGCAGCTGGGGAGGGGGCAGAACGCGTGCCTTGGCCCACAGAGCCCCCTGCTGGGAGGTCCCAGCCCTGGAGAATCAGGCACCGCACTCTCCTGGCCTTTGCTTCCTGTGTGTAGACGTGTGCTTATGCACACAGCTGTTGTGAGCCCCATCAAGGGATCTGATCGGGGAACCCTTCGGCTGGGCCAAGTTCTCCCAAGAGAACTTCCAGAAGCATCAGGGGTGGGTTTTCACCCGTGTCCCTCTGATTCCTTTCAGGGGTCAGTGCCCTGCTCTCCTGGTCTTCGCTATCCTGGGCCCTCGTGTCATACTCCCGTGTACTGGGCGTCATGAAGCCAGGCCGCCGGACCATGCCATGGGCTGCTCTCTTCTGCCAGCAGCTCTGGCGGATGGGCATGTTGGAGACCCGTGTCCTGAGCCTGGTTCTGTTCTGCAGAGCTTACCATGTTTGGGTTTTGGTGGTTGGAGGTGAGTAGAGCTTGTGGTCTAGTCATCCACTGCTATGTAACAAACTGCCCAGAACTGAACTTCTTAAAAATACCCATGTGTGACACTCATTGCAGGCGAGTGGCTGGGCTCTGCACGCGGCTCCTGAGTGGGCCTCACTGCAGGAGCCAGAGCCAGGAGGCTCATGAAGATGCGTCGTCACTCACGCACGCTTGGCGCCCTGTGCTCTTCTTGTGATTCTGCTCCAGCAGAGCAGCCGGGTTGCCTGGGCAGTGGACCTCCAAGTGGGCACAGGGAATGAGACCACTTAAAAGATAGGCCTAGACCTGGCTCGGGGCAGCTTCTGCTGCATTCCACCAGCCCCAGCAGGAATAGGCACCCTGGCTCTGGCTTCAGTGGCCTCTAGCCACACAAAAAGGGAATGTCCGGGTCAGGAGCCCATGTGTGCTGGGCACGTGCAGTCCACGGCCGCAGCCTCAAAAGTCTGGTTACGAGCTGAGTGTCCCAGGGCCGGAGTTGTTCCCGTGGAGCTGTCATGCGGCTGGCAGGGAGGTAGAGGCCACTTCAACCCGTACATGGCATCCAGTGTGTGTGGCCTCCACTCAGAGCCTCCATGTGGCTCCGCCTCCTTGGAAGGCCTAACCAGACACTGTCTCAGATTCCAGTGGGTCAGCTCCGCAGAGCCCCGGGCCGCAGCAGCGCCTGACTCACCAGCACAGACAGGAATGGTGACAACAGGGAGTCTGTGGGCCCCAGAGCCTGAATGGGCCTGTGTGTCCCTGCCAAGGACACCAGCCTCCTTGGTCCTCAGTGAATACCCCTGTGGGATGGAACAGTACACTCTTGTTTTTAAGAAAACCGGAGACTTGCGAAGTAGAGTTATTGGTAGAATAAACCATTTTTTAAAAATCAGCTATTCTCCTAAAAAGACTCGTTGTGTTGTGTTCATCCATTTTCACATTCAGTTTGAGCTCCCAAAGGAAATCTTTCCTCTGAAGGCCCAGAACAGGAATTACAGCTGGAAAGCGCGGAGTTCTCCCTCTAGGCATGGAGGTGTGAGCTCCTGTAGTGACACTTCCAAACCAGCGAATGAAACAGTCCAGTGTTTTACCTCCTCTGAAGCCTTTTAGCATGAAAAAGCCATCGGTGTGTAGTATCTAGATGAGCGAGGCTTTGTACTCTCCTCCCCAAACACGGTCACTAGCCTGAGGCGATGGGAGCCTGGCATTTATGTATAAAGACAGGACCGGAAGCTTTTCCGTGCCCTGCAAATCACTGCTGGGTTTTGGTGTCTCTTCCAGGACTTCCTCAGGGGTGGCCCCAGGCAGAGGCAGCCCTTCTAGACCCTGCTTCTGCGTCCCAGCCTGGCCTCCCGCCCTGCAGACCCTGACTTCTGGGCCCGACTCTCTCTCCAGGTGCCCACTGGCTGGTGATGACCTTCTGGCTCGTAGCCCAGCAGAGTGACATCATTGACAGCACCTGCCACTGGAGGCTCTTCAACCTGCTCGTGGGGGCCGTGTATGTCCTCTGCTACCTTAACTTCTGGGACGGCCCTTCCAGAAACAGGATGGCCAGCTTCTACTTGGCAAGTGGCAACTTTCTTTAATCCTGGCTTTCAGAGTACACATAGCATGTGGGACGCATGTATGCATTCATGCACACTCTTCTTACTGCAAAAGGGATGTCTTCATTTCAGCAAAAACTCCGATATCTTCTCCAACAGCTCATCCACGAGGTGCCACTGCTGCTTAGCTGTCCTCTTGTTAGCAGCTCAGTGCTCATGGGACGTTTAGCTCTCAGACCCACTCATGGTTGCTGGTGCCTGTCTTCAGGTTGTTTTCAGTCCCAACAGAGAGGATTGCTACCCTTAAAAAGAACCTTCATAAATATTGGCACCTAAGTAACCAAAAAGTAAAGCATGATGTAGGCGGATATGGGGGGGGGGGTACAATATAGAGAACCTGCCAGAATTATGCCGGTTGGAAACATCTTTGGCCAGGCATGACCTTGGTCATTTGTTGGGAGCATGTTCATTTCTGCGTACACATAACCCTTCCCCATGCTAGAAATGGGATGAGACCCCGTCATGTGATCAGAACAGAGAGTTATTGTGATCCTGGAGGAACACAGGGCTGAAGGGGCAGTGCCTGGCGTGGACAGGGAGCTTTTAGGGGGTGCTGCACCAGGGACAGAGAGGGGAGCCGAGCCCATGGGGCAAGGTTGGGTGTCTGGGGCACATAAGGATCTTAGAGCACCAGGGTCCAGGGAGCTTTGAGCGTTCTCGGGCAAAAAGATGGGGCATCATCCAGGTGTAGTCTGACCTGGTCAGAAAGTGAGCTAGGCTTGCCCAGGTCCTCAGGGTGGAGGGTGGCAGAGCCATCTGCCATCCTTCCTGGCCACATGCACCCGGATTAACTTTGTTAACACAAGGGGAGACAGTCTGTGAAGATCCTGGTGGGGGTGGGAGGTGACGTTGGAAATAACCCTGAAAAGCAGGTGTGGGGCATCGTGGTAGACACCACACCACCTGTGCCTTTGGGAGGTCGGCCGCAAGTTAGGAGGGGGCATTTTGAGAGGTGGGTGAGTTGGTCACCCTGGCAGAAGAATCAGACTGCAGAGTAAGGGTGGAGACAGAGGAAGCCAGGACAGGAAGTAACAGGGCAGAGGCGTCAGGAAGGGCAGGAAGCACGTGGTGGACCTGAGAGAAATCTCAGAATGTGGACCAAGAGGATCCCACAGCTGGTGAGTGCGAGGATGGAAGGCCTCCAGGCCATCTGCACATCTGCCAGCCTACACACCTGCCGGCAGGCGCTACCTGGGGTCACTGGCTGGGGTCTACCAGGGGGGGCGCTCTTACAGTTACTCAGCAACCCCTAGTAAGGTTTCCAATTCTTTGAATTTTCCACATCTAGATGCCACTAATGAATCCCTACGGCAAATCCTTGGGAGACTTTGAGCACATCAGTATTATAATTTAAGGTTTTTTCATGTCTCCTATACAATATCTAAATTATGATTTTGTGCTCCATGATATTTAAAATGGATGGACAGTAAATTACCTGAGCTATTCACCTCTTTCTTACAAATGAGCTACAGACTGTGACTCTGCCGATGGGTGTACCAGGGAAACATTCCTGTGCAGAGACCACGGAGCCTGCAGTGGTCCTGCTACCAGAAGCCACAACAGGACAGAGGACAGAGGGGACGCTGCTGGCAGCACGGGAGGCCCCAGCACTGCCCTGACCGGCCCCGCATCTCTCCCCGGTCCCTCAGGTCATGTTGCTGGAAAACATCATCCTCCTGCTGCTGGCCACAGACTTTGCCCAGGGGGCATCGTGGGCGGGACTGTGCACCGCAGTCGGGGCCCTGGCTGGATCCCTGGTTGGTAAGCCTCAGCATGCTTTCCTGACCTCCTTCCTGACTCACAGTGGGTTTGAAGATGGACCCTGAGCTCAGGGACTTGAGCTAGGCTTGCCCAGGTCCTCGGGGTAGAGGGTGGCAGAGCCGTCTGACATCCTTCCTGGCCATGAGCACCTCCATCGACCTTATTAGCACAAGGGGAGACTGTCCGTGAAGATCCTGGGGGGCCACACTTGAGGACTGACCAAGGCACTGAGGAGCCGAGTGTCCCCAGAAGCCCAAGGCTCACAGCTCTGCTCCACCTGCAGGCTCACACCACCCTCCTCCGGTCTGCAGTGCCGCTCAGGCTCCTGCCCGCGCCCACACCTTCCCTGGCCCCGACAGCCTGGGCCTCCCGAAAGGAGCTGGGCTGGAGCTGGGGGTCCCAGACAGACAGAGGAACAGCCTAGACCAAAGCTCTAGAGATGCGGCTACTCCCAGTGCCGGAGACTCACAAGCCCCGCTGTGCCGGCCGCGAGCCCCACCCCGCCGCCTGTGTGCTCGGCCCCTCTCCCGAGCCGTCCCGGCCGTGGTGCGGTAGGACAGCCTGCAGAGAGTCAAGCCCTTCTTTCTCAAGTGGAATTTTCTCCTTTGAGATAGCTGCATTTCAGGAAACGGCAGGGAGCTCCCTCTGCTCTTTACTCAGTTTCCCCACTTGTGGCACGTCCGAAGACTATAGAACAACATCTTAGCAGGGGAACAGACCTGCGCAGCTGAGACTAAGCAGGCCTCTCCAGAGAGCCACCTGGCCCCTTCCTCTGCCTGCCGTCCTCCCAGCCGCTGCCCCCTCCCGCCTCCAGCTCTGTGATCTCATCACAGAGGGTGCTGAGCCCGCACACCGGACCCTCTGGGACTTGGTTTCATCCCTTAGTGTAATTCTTGGGCAGGTTGTGGGCACCGATGGCACCTGCCTTCTTATGAGAGGGCCTGTTCCATAGAGTGGGGGCCACAGTGTCCCCCTCTCCCCGGGGGCACCTGGAAAGTCCTTTATAAGGCAGCGTCACAAGCAGCTGCTGGTCCTGAACCTCTGTGTACCCACCAGTGGCACAGCGCCAGGCAGAGCCAGCCCTACCCCCTCTGGTGCTCTGGCCTATGCCAAGCAATGCCCACGTAGGAGTGCAAGTGGGTTGAAGGACCTGGCCAGCTGTGGTCACATGACTCTTCTAGTTGGAAAGAGCCAGCCTGAGTTCCTGAGCTCCGTGGTACTGGACCGCAGGACATCCATGAGCCTGCTGTTCCCTCCCCTGCCTGCAGGGGAGGCTGGCGTCCAAGCCCAGAGGGGACCCTCTGCAAGAGGCATGCACAGCAAAAGGAAAGGAAATTTGGGCCCCAGTATCACTGAAAATTAAATTATTTCAGGGACGTGTGTTTACAGTCAAGCAGATTATAAGACCAGCACGGCCAGGCTCAGAGCCCCTCCACCCTGCCAGCTGTGGCCTCCTGGCACTGCTGTGGTCTCTCCCACTGGGTCTGTAGGCCTCACGATGTTTGTGCAGCACCCTGAACCCAGCAGCAGGAAGCTGGAAACAGCGGGGGTGGCTTACTGGAACCTGCTAAAGAGATTACTGCGCCGGCAACACTTCGGATCAACACAAACGGAGCTGACAACAATGTGATTAAGATGTTTGTGCATGGAGGAAGTGCTGTTGCTGCCACGGAAAGCCCTTCATACGGACCTGAGGAGCCGCTTAACCTTGGCTGTTTCTCACCCTGCCCTCCGGGCGAGACCATCAGCAGGGAGCCGATGGCAGAGCTCAGTGTCTGGCCCCCAAATAGACAGTAGAATGAAATGTCTATGGAACCCCTAACATGCCCCACACACAGAGCTTGAGGGCTGGGGGAGGCCTCCTGAGACAAGGCAGAGAACCCGTCAGAGTGAACTTCATTATTACAAGGCTAGGTTTAGACATACGGGTTTGCTGCTATAGAAACTGGAGGCTACTTAAATCCCCCTATAGCCTGCTCTGACAGCCCAAAAAGAATCAATTTGTTTTTTGAAGCAGGGTCTCACTATATAGCTTAGGCTGATCTTCAACTCACTGCATAACCCTGGCTGTTCTCAAACTTCTAGTAATCCTCCTGTCTCAGCCTCTCCAGTGCTGGGAGCGCACCACCACACACGCCCAGCTAAAAATGCGGAGTTTTAACTGAGAGCCAGATTATAACTGTTGTCCTCAAAGTGGCCAGACTTTGTGCCCGGAGCCAGCAGAACATGACTGCTCTCTCTTTCTCAGGTGGCATCGCGCTGGTGGTGTATTACAGCCTGCTACACCCAGAGTCTGTGGGCATCCGGCGGGGCTTCGTGGCAGATTGCTGTGGCCCGGCACAGGGCGATTCTCCAGCTGTGGAGGGGCCCGAGAGCACAACCTCATGCGCAGTGGAGAGCTGCGAGCTGCCCCCAAGCCCAGGCCAGGGGGGCCAGTGTCCAGGGGGCTCCTTCCTCAGTCAGCACCACTGGCTGCTGGTGAAGCTCGCCCTAAAAACCGGTAATGTGTCTAAGCTCCGCGCCGCCTTCGGAGATGCAGATCCTTCCTGCTCTTGTGCCCCCACGTGGGGGTCAAGCCAGGTCTTCAAGGCACAGCAAGACCCGCCGCCTTGGCCCCAAGACCATTCAGCCAGGGAGAAAGGCCCCGAGGGGCGAGGGGCCCCCAGAGGAGAGGCAGACTCTCTGGAGACTGCGAGCTACGTCTCCTTTGCCAGTGGTCACCAGGACAGCGCACCTGCCCGGGGGCCGCCAGCAACTCTGGGCAAGAGGAGCCCCAGGGAGGGGTTCGAGATAGGTCCTACCGCTCAGGGGAGGGGTGCAGGTGGGCAGCTGGGAGGGCGGGAGGGACGGCACAGCGAGACACTGTACTTCACTGCTACCATGCAAGAGGCCGCATGCTCACCTCGGGCAGCCAGCCCGCCGCGTCCCCAGGGGCCCCTCCCTGCGAGGACATGGCAGAGGAGCAGCCCTGCCCAGCCCGCCTCTCCCCGGCCCAGTGCCAGGCCCTTTCCCAGCTCCGTGGCAGACATCAGCCCCATCTTGGGCCAGGACCCCGGCAGACGCTTCTACCCCAGCGTGGGGCTTCTGGGGACAGCAGCAGGTGGCCCAGACTGTGAGGCATGGCGGGACCCAAGCAGCCCCACCCCTGAGGATGCGCAGAGCATGAGCCTGAGGCCCGCCGGGCAGCCCTGTCTGGCCTCCACCCCGAAGCCAGAGCTGGGCCCACAGTACAGGCCGCAGCAGGAGGCCAGCTTCTCGTCTGACACAGCCCGTAGCTCCGTGTCAGGTGCTGGCGCTGTTCCGGGTCAGCATCTGGGCACCTGAAACGGAGGCGCAAGGTAGACAGGTCCCGCCGTCCCTGCGGACATCACACAGCACACACCAGGGGGATGAGTGCGAGGTGCCCTTCCTGTCACACTGGGCAACCCCTGCTGTATGTTTGCTCCGTGGCCTCCCACGGACACCAAGGTGAACCAGGGCCCGGTTTTGCCCTGGATTCTTTCTGTACTTCGCCTTTCATGACACTACGTGGTTATTAAGCTCTTTTCTCAGTGTACCCTAAGTGCATTAAAGTCTGCAGTCTCACAGTTAAGTGACGCAAACCCTGTCTGGTGGAGACTGAGGGCTGGGCTCGCAGCAACATGACCTCAGGTGCCACCCTGAGACCCCTGTGTCTCTTCTGCATACCAGGTTGGGGTTCCTGAACCTCTTTTCTCCGGCCACCCAGCTTCCTGTGTCTCCTCCAGCCCTTCCTCCAGCCCTCTAGGCATATCCCTGAGTTAAGCGTGCCCAGCAAGAGGGGACAAACTTCCTTCCCAGGAGGTCCTTTCCTCTCACCCTTCCCCACAGGCTGACTTGGGGAGCCATTTCCAAGGCTTCTCAGAGCCTGTGCCCATAGCTGGATAGGGAAATCCGGTCACCAACCCAAGGGAACAGCACCGGCAGGGCAGGGCACCTGCAGTTTATCTCTGAAGCCCTCTGGTCCCAGAGCCACATTCAAATCCTGCAGAGGAAGCTCATGGAGACAAGGACCGTGCAGGGACATTTCTGCAGTGACCTCACTGATGTGCAGCACCCTCCTCGCCAGCTGCCTGAGCCGGGCAGAGCAACAGACCAGCATCTTGGCACAACCGGAAGCTACTTAGAAGGTCTGTGAACAGAACAAACCACTCACTGTTTTCCAGGCATTTGTTCTACTTCCGGTGGAGGTCTCACCAGCCAGGCAAGAAGACCCGCTCATCCCCTCCTGCCCAGCCTGCCCCCCTCTGTCCCCGGGCCTCAGCTTGAGTCCTACAAGGCCTGACTGGGCTCCCTCCTCACTGTGTCCTTCTGGGATGAGTCTCCGCAGGAAGGTCCTCCTGCCGCCATCAGGGACCCAGGCCTGAGGCCTCACTCCCCGCCACCCTGCTGTCCGCACCCATCCCCAGAAGCTGCGAGCAGGGCCGCGTGTGTCCCTATCACTGCCAACTCCACCGGAAGCAGAGAGCTGGGCCGCTGCAACCTGCAGGAAACAAGACCTGCTTCCTGTGAGATTCCTCAAGGACGCTGCTCCCTGGAGGGCAGCGCTGGGAGACTGGTAGATGGCTCCGGGGTGCCCTCCGCAAGCACCGTTGGGCAGAAGTCACTTCTGGGGCTCTGAGGTGACCACAGTGACAGAGCTGCAGAGTGCCCTTTGTCCTGGAGGGAGCGGCTGCCTGTCACCCACCTTCACAACTGGACTCTGAGGTCTGAAGGATGGGCACAAACAGGGCACAGTTCTGGCTGCCTTGGCCCTGACCCAAGCTGGGCTGTGGGCGAATCAGTACGGTGCCATGAGGGGTCCACACCCTCCCTCTCTTCTCCTCCAGGGACCCACATGTGTGTGCGCATGCACACACACACACATACTTCTGCACACAAAGCCCAGGGTGCTGATGTGTCACCCAGGCCGTGACGCAGGCCCAGCACAGGGTGAGGGAGGGCCCAAGAGAAAACAGTGCATAGCTGTCATGACCCGGGGCCATGGTGCACTAAGCGCAAGACCTCAGCTCCACGATTCTTCTCCCTGCTCACTACTGACCTGGCTGGCACTGCCCTAGGCTTGGGACTGCTGGGCAGTGCCTCTGCGGTACAGGTCTTTCAGGAAGCAGGAAGAGCGAGGGAAGAGGGGTGCCCCCTTTCCTGTGCAAGCGGGAGGAAGACCCACACGGAGCAGCCCACAGCACCTGCTCAGCGCTTCCTTCTACAGGTGCCGATGAGGCTCAGTGCACATAGACACGGGGCTTCTGTGGTAGAAAAGCACCACAGGACTTGGGCCGGCAGGTCTCAGGGTCAGGCCAGGTGTCTCCTCCTCGAGGCAGGCGGGAAATTCCAACAGCAGTGGAAACATGGGCATGGCGCCACCCTGCCCCACTCCTACTGTCCTCAACGGGCACCACTGCTTCCCTGGGCTGGGGCCAGGTGATGCTGCCCAGCTCCAAGCTTCTCTTTGCTCAGATCCCATTTCCTGGTCCTCTGGTCCTGCAGTTTATCACAGCAGTTACCAAAGGCTCTGAATGGATAAACCAAGAAACGGAGTTGTGAGCAAAAGATGCGAATGTGTTTGTGGTTTTTAAATGCACTGCACTAACAGAGGCGGTGTGTGAAACCTCCTCACTCAGACGCCCTGCCCCTCACGTGCCGCTCTGAGCGGCCCCCAAGTCCTCTTCCGCGGGTTCCTCACCCCTACTCCTGGCAGCCTGCGTGTCCTGAATGGGCCGTTCAGAGCCATCTTGACTTCAGGAAGAGGCAGACATGTCAGAGCCGGTCCAGCAGTGCCGGTGACGTCCTGAGGAGGCTGCCTCTGCCCTGGACGGGGGCCAGAACTCCTAGACACTCCCAAAAGCAGACTCCAGAGCTGCTTCAGAAAGTGCTAAAAATGGTGGGACAAGTGTGCGAAGCAGGGCGAGATTTCAGGGGGACGAGTGGCACATGCCTCTGACTCTAGTACATGTTAAGTTTAAACACTGACCGCACAGTTCATCACACTGCGTGTACACACCGGGCGGCTCAGCAAGTCAATCCAGACATAGTGTAGCATTCATACCCCCAGGGCTGGTTTCCATAAATCCCGCTGCTATAAGTCAGGGCGGCGAGCTGGGTCTCTGGCTCGTGGGCTGCGATCTTTGCTTGATTTAGATTCCACATTCCTGCCGTCTTCCTTCTGCTCAACTCCTGAAATCAGCAGATTTCACAGCACTTGGAAAGGCCAACAGAACAACCCACGAGATGCCAGGGAACCCAGAGAATCCGAGTCCCCCAAATCGGCCTTCACCGCCCCTTCCTTCTTCGGCATCTTCCCTCACAGAGAGCAGAGTTTGTGGCCTGGCTCACTGGAGCAGGCCTGGGGAGGGGGCACCTCTGGCCTCCCCAGGAGCCCTAAGTACCCACAGATGACCCTCTCCCTGTGTCCCCAGGGGACCGGGCCAGGTGAGCCTAGACACCGTCAGCAGGCTGGCTAGCACACAGTGCCTCGGGTGACCAGCTAACCAGGATGGGCTTCTGAGATGTCAAAGTTCACTCTGAGTCTGTTCCTGAATTCCTTCTAGGGCCAAATGCTGCCCAGTTAGGGTTTCTAAAGCATTCTGAAAGGAATCTCCTTAAAACTCAGACAGATTTATCTCTACAGTATAGTATTACTTCACTCCCTCAAAGCTGGCTCTATTTTTCATTCTGTTCAGGACACTCCACTTCCTGGACCCACAGCAGGAGGCTTTAGTGCCCAATCGTGAGGTTCCAAGCCAGTCAGGAAGGGTGATCACCCCAACATGAGTCAGGCCTATTCCCTTTCCTACTTCAGTGCAGAGAAGAGAAGGGAAGCACTTGCTGGATAAAAATGCAATAGATAAACTGGGTGTGGTGGCTCACGCCTATAATCCCAGCACTCAGGAGGCAGAGGCAGGAGGATTGCTGAGTTGGAGGTTTGCCTGGGCTACATAGTGAGCTCAGGACCAGCCTGAACAACAAAGCGAGACCTTGTCTCAAAAAACTAAAAAAAAAAAAAAAAAGTAGATAAAATAGTAGATAAAAATAGCAGTAGATAATTCATGCTCAGGGAGGTTAGTCCCAGCGGCACCCAGCTCATGCCCCTCACCCCACGAACCTCACAGATATCCACCCACCTGGGGTCCTTGCTGCTCCTCAGTCCCAGAATCAACACAGTTGCTAACAAGAAGCCCAGGCAGCTGGCTCTGCCTTCCAAACCGTCACCTTCTGAGTTAGCACCTTGCAGGAGGAACTCACCCTTGGAAAATCCCACAGAAATGTCCGCACAGATATGCTTGTGAGGCAGGACTGGGACTACTGCCCTGCCATCAGGGCTTCCGCTGGATGTGATCTAAATCTTGGTGGAGCACAGTTCCTTTCAGCTGCAGTAACACAGGCAGGTTTCCAGCCCACTGGGGGCTAAGATTCATCTACATACGGGCAAGTTTGGAAAATAAAGCTATAAACAGAATAAACTATGGAATTTTGTTCTTAGCGTGCCCTTCAACTGAAGCTAGGAGAACACAAAAACACTGCCAACCACCCAGCGTGGTGGCAGACACCTGTCATCCAGCACTCTGGGAGGCTGAGACAGGAAGATCACAAGTTCAAGCCCAGCCTGGACAATTTAGTGACTTATGGAAGCCCTGTCTCAAAATGTAAAAAGAGATAGGTAAGAGTATAGCTCAATGTAAAGATGTGGATTCAAATCCCAGTACCTCAAAAAGAAAATGGAGGGAGAGGAGAGGGAAAGGGGGAAAGAGAAAGAGAGAGAGAGAGAGAGAGAGAGAGAGAGAGAGAGAGAGAGAGAGAGAGAGAGGAAGAAGGGGAAGGAAAAGAGAGAGTTATCAGGACCCTAAGATTCCAGATTTTAAATGCACTACGTCCTTTGCTTGCTTTTAACATGAAGCATTGGATGAAAAGCCTAGATCTGCTTCTCACCCTTGTGCCCAAAACGCGGCCAGCGCCAAGAAACAGTGGGCCCGTTGTCGGGGCGGGAGCAGGGAAGAGCATCGGGAAGTGAGCGGGTTCTCGTCCTGGGCGTTTCTCCAGCTCCACTTGAGTCTCAGTTGGACCATGACTGTCCCACCCAGCCACTGGGTCCTTTCTGCAGGCCGGGCATGGGAGCTGCTGGCCCGAGGCAGGTCTGGGTCTTCCTCATGTCCCAGGCCCGGCTCAGCTCCCTCTCAGCAGGGAAGGCGGAGTTGGAGTCACCTGTGTGGTCAGTGTCCACCCAGGCCAGAGAGGCAGGAACAGGGCCCTCTCCCCTGCTCTTGCCAGCCCCAGTGTAAACGCACCACTCCTTTGGCCTCCCGGGACACGGGCAGCAGGGTGGCGGGTAGAACAGCTCTCCTGAAGCTCCCACAGGCCCTCTCTGACCAGGGAACCGAGGAGGGTCGCTCTGGTGGCTGCTTTTCCAACGCAAGCCGTAGGGTGAGGGTGCCCGCCCCGGCGCTGTCTCATGCACCCTGAGAACTTGGAGCTCTGTGTTTTCTCCAGAATCAGGAAGTGCTACCATTAATCTGAGCAACAGGGGCAGAGGACAAAGGTCCACGCTAAACTTTGTCAGGTTATGAAAACACGGGACGTTTAGCCACTTATTCTCAATAACTGCTAGCTAAAGAAGGGCTCCATCTGGCTTAGACATGACGGGCTCCTCATATTTCACTCCTGGTGACACTGAACTGTGACTCCAGGGTACACCAGCCCAGCCGCACTGGCTGCTCTGGGCCCTGATCAGGCCTCGCAGCCCTGGGTCCCATAGGCCTTTAGGGGCCAGAGCCGGACCCTCTGCACCGCGCGGCCGCCAGGTGGCGCTCGCCGTTCCTGGCCGGGCCTCGCCTTCGTCATGAGCGAATTCAGGTGGAGCTCAGCGCTGAGCCTGGCGTGCACCAAGCTCTGCATCTGCTCAGAGCTCGCCCTTGGCCTGGCTGAAGCGTGGTGCAGGGTGGGTGAGGGGGACCAGGCTCCAGAGCAGACAACTGTCTGCTTCCTGCGTCTGTGGCCCGCACCCAGGTCAGAAGTCAACGGTCCCGGGCCATGACAAGTGCCCCGCCACCACCTGATGGACTTGGCAGGCCGAGGCACAGAGCAGGGTTGGTGCCCCTGCTGTGGTCCCTGAGCAGAGCTGTCCCTGCACCCAGCTGGGGGCAGAGGGTTCATGCCTTTTCACCCTGAGCGGACACACTGCTCTTTGCGGGACACCTCAACAGAGGGAGGAAGGAGCGTTCAAGATTCTTCCGAGTCTGACTTGCACAGAGACAAGTGTAGAGAGGGGAAGAAGTCAGGCCAGGAGGAAGAGGCAGCCCTGCCTCCTCCAGGGTGGCCCGTGTGGGGATGTGGACAGAGGCCCGGGCTGTGGGTAGAAGGGTCGGTATATGTGGGTGGTCTCTACCCTCTGCTCATTTCTGCTGTGAACCTAAACTGCTTTAAAACAACAAAGCTAAATCAGCCATAGCGGCACAAATCTCGAATCAAAGCACTTCAGGAGGCTGAGGCAGGAGTATGGCAGGATCGAACCCCACCTGGATAAGAGCAATTTAGTGGGACCCAGTTTCAAAATGCAAAAGATCTAGGGTGTAGCTCCACATGAAAGCCAAAGATTCAATCTCCAGCACCACAAATAAAGTGTATTTTAAAATTTTGTAATGATCTCTCAGCCACAGACCAAAACCAACTGACTGCTATTTGTTGGTGTGTTTGATTAAGCACCTATATATGCCAACACAAATGCATCCACACTCTTGGGCACCTCGGCTAAGGGCCTTACAGTCGGCTCCAGCACCATGTAGGAGGAAGAGAAAGACACAGCCAGGCACCCTCTTCCCAGTGAGACTCTGAGGCCTCTGAGCCACCCCCACACACCATGTGTCTCTACCCGCACCAGGTGTGCAGTACATGTCCATCCACTTGTGCGGTTAAACAAGGACAACCAGGCCCCCGAAGTCTACTCTGTGGGTAGGTGAACAGGCTTCGGAGCTACTGAGTGGGGTTCAGCTTCCAACTGAGTCCTGAGCAACCTTGCGCCTTTTGCAGTGCTTTGGCTTCCTGTGTGATGATGTTTCCTGCCTTTTGAACCAGGGCAATGGTGCTGGCCCAGGTCTGCAGACTGCATGCAGCATGGAGGGAGGTGCGCCCAGCCAGCTCCAGGCAGGCGATGGGCAACACACCGTCTGCAGGGGGCACAGTGTGGAGAGGGCCAAGCAACCCCAAGAATGCACACATCACTCCTAGATATCAGGGTCCCCTCAGCCCGTTAGTGGGGCCCACTTAGTCATGTTCTGCTGCTCTGTATCCACCAGGGGCCTTGACCCAGCCAGGGGCAAAGCCAGGCTTCCTCCGTCCCCTCCCCTCCCCTCCCCTGTTCACCATGGGCAAATTCCTGAGGCAGTTGGGAAACTCCCAGGAGGGCCCACTGGTCAGAGGGAAAAGAAGGAGCTCAGAATGCTCTCTGGTTCTAAAACATGAAGGTTCCCTGTCTACGGCTCACAGAGCTCCCGACGTGCCCGTGCTGGTTTTCCCTCTTGCTCAGGATGGCCTCGCCGCAGTCTCGGGTGTTCTGCAGCTCATGATGATATATTTACTGAGAAATTTTTAATAAATAAACCACAGCCTGGACCCCGGTGCCCTTCTAAACCCGCCAGTTCTCATGGGGAGGTTTCAGGAGTTTTATGGAGCAATACCATGTTCTCATGAGAATTTTATTAGAAATCAGAGACTTGATGCATTGAGCAGAAAATTTATGAGGTTACATGGGAACCAGCCGTCCCTTTTGTCATCCTGGATTAATTTACTTCTCGAATTATGTTGATTTACTTTGTAAATTTTAGTCATGAGGATTATTCTAAAGTTCTCAGCAAACTTAAGACAGCTAATTAATTTTTGAACTTTTCACTTTCCGTTTTTATCCTTCAAGTCAGATAGATAATTATTGATAGCCTATAAAAGGCCCCAGACCTATAAGAAACACAAATGGCTAGTCAAAAATGTAGCCATGAAAGTCTTTCCAACCATCCAGGAATAAACAAGAATCTTAGTGGGAAAACATTTTTATAGCCGTGGACAATTCTTTATGTTCCTAACTGTTTTCCACTTAACAGTTTCTTCGATTATGTTTTTTTAATTGTGTTTTGTGAGGTACCCAGTTAAAATTTCACTCAACGCCCCCCTAAAAACACCCTGTTGTTTATCAGCGTGTAACCCAAGTTGGAAGGCAGCCCAAACCCAGAATAGATGTTTGTGTCTCCGCAGCCCAGGGAAGTGCTCCAAACACGTTCCTGCCCTGGGCCAGAGCCAGCCCCTCATTAGCCAATTGCTTAATGGTGTCGGGGGCGGTGACGCCAGGCTAGCCTGGCCTTGGCCAGGGCGAGAAAGTGGGTGAGCAGCACCGGAACCTGCCTTCTGTGAGCCATCCGGGCCCTTGGCCCCTGTCAACTCAGGATTCCTGGGTTCAAAGTTCCAAACTTAGGTCATTTTTCTTAGTCTTCAAATTCTTCAGTTGTGGTTGTATTTTTCCAGCTGTATCCTTGCTTAGGTGGTGCGGGTTTGATGAGTGGCCTCTGTGTCTTGTTTATTTTAGTGTTTTGAATCTACTTGCCCCAAAGTTTCTAGGCATCTACTTTAGAAAAAAAACATTCTGAGAAAATATGCAAGAAGGCACCCTCACTGCAGCGTGGCGTTGTTTCCAGCAGCTGTGGCCCCTCTGTAGTCCCGGTGTCTGCCCCTGCCCTGGCTCAGCCACAACTTGGGCTAATGGCCTTGGTCATCTGTCAAAAGCCACAGTGAACAGTCTTGTCCCATGTGTTTCTGACATATCTACTCACACAATTACACCTGGAAACCGTGTCGTCACACAGGCCTGCCGCCCTCCCCATGCGCACATCAGAAGTGGGGCTCCCAGAGGCTGCCTGGGCCCGCTGTGCTCAAGAAAGTGACCTTGGCCACAAGGACCTGGGAGGAGGCTCCATGCCACAGGTCACCAGGGAAATGCAAAGCTGAACAACAGAGACTCCAGACCCGACCCCTGACAGCAGCCAGCACCGGCGAGGACTGGAGCAGGAGCCAGGCCACACTAGGGACCATGCACTACAGTCGAGCAAATTTCTTACTGACCCGAGCACACCCTTACCAAGGCCTCTGCGGCTGTGCTCCACGCCTGCGTGGAAGCCTGAGCCCAGATGTTTGCAACAGTTTCTCTGTGCAACAGCTAGAGCTCAGGAGCAAGAGAGTTGTCCTTCAGCCCAGGGCTGGGTGAACTGAGGCACATCCAGACCATGGGCCACGACTTGGTGCTAAGGTGAAAGGCACCACTGAGTGTCTGGGCCACAGCATTTGCTTGGTATGCACAAGGGCCTGGGTCCAACCTCAACACCGATAAGGAAGACAGCAGATTAGCAAATGAGAGAAGCCAGTGTGAAGAGGCCACACGCTGTGAAATTCCAGCAATGCGCCTTCCTGCACAGTGGAGACAGCGCCGGGATCTGGGCTTGCCAGGGGCTGGGTGGTACGAACAGTGTCAGGACAGTAGACCCTCATGGATGGAGCATCTGGGGCGCACCTGGCATCACACACTTGTCCAGAGCTAGGGCCTGCGCCATACCGAGGCTGAGAACAAGCCTCTGGGTGACCAAGGCCTGGATGCGGCTTCAGCATCCACTGCAGAACGTGGTAATCAGGGGCGGTGGGATCCACGAGTATATAGGAAATTTTTGTTTCCCACTCAGTTTTGCTGTAAAACCTAAATGGCTACTTTATTTTAAAATCTTTAAAAAGAAAAACCTAGAAAAGCAACCAATTAAAAGGTGCCTTGGATTTAGGAAACATTCATCCACTCAGCTGTGACATCTTCACAAACATGGAAGTGAAGCAGAAGACCCATCTGACCACGATGGGAGTGTTGGTTCCTCCTGGGGGAGGGTGCTGGGTGCAAGAAGTGACCCCCAGGAAGACTGCTTGGTGCAGGCAGCCTCACTCTGGCACTGAAGGCCAGGGCCCAAGAGGAGGCAACAGCGGAGCCTGAGGCTCAGGTCTGGGCCCTGGGACTTTGCCCAAGCTGGCTTCTTATTCCTGGGAATTGTTAACAAATTGGTTTTCTTCCACCTCTGCATTTTGGTCAGAGGCCAAGGAAAATACCCTCTGAATACAAACCATCCGACGGAGCCGCCAGCAAGTCCGGACGCCGCTGCCTCCGCAAGCACCCACAGGATCTGCCTCCCACGCCGGAGGACCTCACTGCAGTCCCAGGGCCAGGTGCAGGACTGTAGGGACCCCAGATCTGCAGGCTGGGACCGTTCCAGCCACCACACACGGACCAGAGCCCTTTAGGCCAGGGACACACCTCAGTCCCCTGGGATGCGCCCTCACAGATGGCTCGCTCCTTAAGGCAGACAGTGTGAGCAGCCAGTTGGGCACCCGGCTCAGGGCGGCTCTGCCTCCCCTGTGCCCGAGCTCCCAGCTGGTGGGTGGCTCCAGTCCCAAGGGAGATGAAGACAGTCCCCCATCAAGTATGAGTTTCCCACAGGCACTCACAGCACAGGCTCCCTGTGCCAGCCCCATGGTCCCATCACGACCGGCCTGAGAAGCCCTGTTGAGCCAGGGCCTTGACTGCCCCACTACGGGACAAGCTGAGTGGTCCCCACGACCATCTCCTATGTGCTAGCAGAGCAGGAGGAACTCAGGAGGTTACCAGTGATCATGGTGGGCCTGGGGATGCCCTGTTAGTGCCTGGAGAGATGACATGCCCTCCCCACCATGTGAGGACGCAGGAGACACTGGTTCCTCGGAACCCAGCAGACCCTGGAGCAGTCGGTGCCTTGAACCTAGACTTTCTGCTCCAGAAACTGGAAGAGATGAACTTCTGTTGTTTCTGGGCAGCCTGGTCACAGGGCTTTGCAACTGCCCCTGACAGACTCCAACACTGCCTGTGCTACCTTCAGCCTTGTCCTACTGGGGTGAATGTTTCAGGTGCAGCAGCTGTGGGCTTTGATTTCCACAGAGAGAGTTCCAACAGGTTTGGAGAAGTTCTGGCTAAACCAGAAGGCAAGGAAGGTAAGGGCTGAGCCATGTCTACTTTCTCCAAGGAAGGTGGCCACTTGGGCACAGCCTGATGACTGGGATTTTCAGGACCCTGCCAGGCCCTGCCCTACTTTACTGAGAAGCAGGAGACAACCAAAGCCCCTGTGCCCAGGATGCCTGAGTCTGACCAGAATAGAAAACAGCTTCACCTTTGAGTTAGAGCAGAAAACTGGCCAGAGTCCAGCCTGATGGCCGAGTTCTCTGTGTTGAAGATGAAGCTAACTTTTAATCCATGTTCCTGCTCCAAAAAGAACTGGCATTTGCCCACTTCTGCAGGAGCTTTAGGAATCAGCTGAAGTATGACTCCCTGCCCACCTGGGCCTCCTCTGCTCGACACCTCTGTTTCCCTCAAGTTGCCAGAACTGGGCACCACAAACAATGATTTACAAAGAGCAGAGAGATGTAGGGCCAGAGATTTAGCTCAGTGGTTCCGGCGCCTGCCTCACAAGTGCAAGGTCCTAAATTCAATCCCCGGTAACCACATACAATGCTGGGCATGGAGACTCACGCCCACCAGCAATCAATACCACATACCACAGTGCCGGGCATGGTGGCTCATGCCTGTAATCCCAGCACTCGGGAGGCAGAGGCAGGAGGATTGCTGAGTTTGAGACCAGCTTGGACTACATAGTGAGTTCAGGGCCAGCCTGAACTACAAGGCGAGACCCTGTCTCAAAAAAAAAAAAAAAAAAAAAAAAACCAAAGAGATGTATTCTGTGCAGCTCTGCAGGCTGCAGGCTGAGAAGGTCAAGGTCAAGGCACTGGCTGGATGCTGCCAGGTGAGATGTGTCCTCCACCACCCCAAAGGACACGAAGATCGCATTCTGTCGTCTGCTGGTGGGCAGTTACCTGCAGGGTGTGATCCCCACTCTGTCGCCCAAGTGAAAGGCCTCTGCAGGCTGGGGTTGTGGCCTATGATGTCCTCTCCCCACCCCACCCCAGAACACCCTCCTGGGGGCTGGGGGACACCCGTTAAAGTGAGGGCAGATCTCAGGGCATGAGATGCGAGCTGGAGCCGCTCTGAGAAGAGTTGTCACTGTGCCAGGGCTGTGCATCTGTGCCAGGAGGAGACAGGAAGCAATCGCTCTGGCCTGATTCAGGGCAGGGGCGGCTCGCGGAGGTGTGAATGCACCCGCCCCTCTCCAGGCCCCCTTAACAGCCCCTCAACCTGCTTCCTGTCTTGTCCAGGACAAAGCCGGTCAGTGCTCATTGTGTGGCCGCTGTCTTTGCGAAGTGTTTTGGAAGCTCTGGTCATTCTTCTTGGCCTGGAAAACGGAAAATTGGAGCAGTGAAAACATACCACGTGGGCAGCATTTCGTGCCAGGGGACGGAACCCAAGGAGAAACCTTGCCTGGTCAGGAGCGGGCAGGCCTGGCAGGGGGCCGAGCAGGGGTTCATGTGTCCCTGGGGAGGGCAGAGGAGATGGAACAGTCCGCGCTCTTCCTGGCCATGGAGGCGGGCCATTGGGCAGGCAGGCTGAATTGTGCAGTCACAAACACCAAGCTAGAGTCCTGCTGTTTGTCAGGCCAGACGAAGCCACAGCTGTCACGGATAGAGCGGCACCCGCCCTGCAGAGGGAGCTGCACTCCGTGTCCAGGTCCTGCTCCTATAAGGAGGAAAGTGCTCTTTCAGAAACCAAGGGATTCACCCCTTGCCATAGGTTGGCGGCTGGCATGTCCAGGACGGGACCCAGGCTCTGTCAGAGCCCATGTGCCCCGGAGCCCTGACTTCTGTTCCAGCCCCAGTGTGTGCTCTGAAAATGCCCCCCAGGGTCTGGGCCGAGATGTGCAGAGGCCCAAGACGGTCCTCGGGGAGACGGTCCTCTCAGGGGAGCGGGTCCTCAGGGGAGATGGTCTCGAGGGTCTTTAGGAAGAACAAACACAGAGCTGGGAACACAGGCCGTGGTCCATAGAAGAGCTTCTGGAGAAGGGATTTCTGAGGAGACAGCACTGGGGCAGTGACTTTGCGCTCACCCAGGGAGACGGAGGGTGGCAGATCTCCACGGGGAGGTGGCACGGAAGGTGCCAGTGGCGTCTTCGTGGGGAGGTCTGCTTTCAGATGTGTGAGGCCAAGGTTCAGTGTGGGGAGTGTGCCCCGCACCCAGGGCCACACAGGGCCAGGCCTGCAAGAGGAGCGAGGCCCTGGGGCCAGCACAGCAGTGCGGACACCCTCCGTGAGCATGGTGTGGGCAGGCATGGCAGGCTGGCCGCTGTGAGGGGAAGGAGTGGCCACAGGCTGTGGCTCTGAGAGACGCAGCAGCACCTGCGCCAGGAGTGACCGTAGCCATCAGAAGTGTGTAAGCAGCCTGGGGAGGAGGCCTGAACACAGAGCCGCTGTCCACCCTGGGTACCCCGGGCACTCTGGGCACCCCAGGCACAGGGGAGGCGCCGAGGACACGTGAGGAGAGCAGCTGGTTGCAGCATGGCGTCGGTGTTGCGTGTGCCTCGCTCTGGCTCCAGACCGGGGCTGAGCTGCATCCTTCGGGGGCAGCTGTGCAAAGGCCAGCAGTGTCCGCACTTCCTGGGTGACCCGCCTCCCCGAACCCTCCAGGGCCACACCAGCAAGTGCCTCGTGAATCCCACCTGTGTGTGTCTGCATGCGTGTGCTTCGGTGGCCAGGCTGTGACCCTGCCTGTGAGAGGGTTGCTTGGGTGTGCATTAGAGATGGCATGTCCACACCCATGTGAGGAGGTGAGTGTGTCTCGATGTATGAGCAGGTGTGTGTGTGTGTGTGTGCGTGTGCGTGTGAATGAGTGTGACTGCTGGGAACAGTGTAGGAGTTGGGTAAAACCTGGAGATGTCTCGCCGTGCCCTCCCTGACACCACAGTGGACCAGGGGGCCTTGGCACTCGAAGACAGAGTGCATCAAGGTCTGGTTGGTGGAAGAAGGTCTTGTGTCTCTACTGGCCTCTCTGATGTCATTTATTTAAATGGGGTGCAGCTACTGCAACGCTTGAGAAAACCTGTGCTTGGTTCCAGCACAGAGAAAACCCTTCACATTTTCACCACAGCTCAGCTCTAGTGTCTTTTCCACACTTGGCAGCAGTCAAATATAGTTGTCTTTGGGGTTGAAGTGCATTGGAAGCCGTCTCAAAATACTCAAGGACTCAGTGTCTGTGGGCTAAGGAGGCTGCTGTGTCCCCTAGGGCTTTGCCTGGGCCCAGAAGGCAGGGAAAGCGAAGTCTGGGGACAGCATCGCCGTTTCTCTCGGCTCACACGGTTCTGTTCCAGAAGGCTCTGGCTATGGACACCAACTTCCTTTATTGGTGAGTTGTCTGTCACAGAGCCGTGGTTTTCTCCGTGTCTCTGAAAACCAGGGGCACGTGTGGTGGCATGGAAAGGCTTCCTGACACCTAGAAGCTGCTGCAGGCCACTTCTGGGGCCTCAGGAAGCTGCTCCCTTCCCGCTGGCAGGACAGCGCTCTTGGAGAAGCCATGCACGTCCTGGCCCCGAACACACCTGGCACTCTCCCTGGTCTCAGCAAGAGACCCTGCCCCACTCCCTCAGGTCTCGCTCACTCAAAACACCTGCCTCCCGCTCACCTCCCGTCAGCACCATCCCACGGGCACCTGCATCTGAACTCACTTGGCTCCCTCCTGTTCTGTAGTCTGTGGGTGGCTGCTCCGGGCCCAGCCTCTTGTCCCCAAGGTGTCCCCTTTCTTCCTGTGCACAGGGCACAAGCTGTCAGCATCTCTGACATGGCTGGGAGCAGGCTGAGGAGACCACATGGCTCCTGTGCCCAAGCCACTCACAGGGAAGCAGGGAGTGTCTCACAGACATTGAAAATATTCCAAAAATTCATTCTAGGGTTCCCACATCGCTTTGCCGTCTTAAAGTCACTCGTAGGTCAACCTTTCCTCCCACATACATGATGCAGCTGTTGTACAGAACGCACTCTTCCTGTGCCCGCTGGAGGGGAGCAGATTCTCAGGTCGCTGTCTGTGAGCTGTTAGGACAGGAAGCGAAGCAGTTCTCCAACACCAAGCCCAGTGTTCTTCAGCCTCTCGTAGGCATGGCGCTGCCTTCCAGGCCTCCCTCGAGCTGCAGCTCCAATGCCACCCACCAGCAAGGCCCGCTGCCCGGCAGGTGCAGGTCTGGGAAAATTCCAGCATCGAAGACGGACTTCCCGCTTCCACGGGGCAGATTCCTCGGTCGGAGTAGGGAATGGACTGGGCCATGCGCCTGATATCATGAGATGGAAATGTCCCCCTCACACTGGGGATTTTCCGTGTGGAAAGAAAGGCAGCTGGGGGCTGGTCCCAAGCCAGCGCCACTGTGGCATCACAGATGGAAAACGGGCTTGTGTCCTTCCGCCAGGCCTGGGATGGGCAGAGGCAGGACCCGCCGCTCGTCCCTGGGGAGCCCTGGCCATCGACACCTCCCACCACTGTACATTTCCTTCCACGCACCTGCTGGTTACATTCGTGTCCTCTCCCCCCCCCCCAGCTTTTTTTACTACAAAAACACCTAAAAAATAAAAATAAAATCATTCTGACTTTTACCCTAAAACTGACCAGTTTCTATTCACAAAAAACCTACACTCCAGTCTGCTTGAAACAGAATCCACTGCCCTTAGATAGTAACAAACAGCAGGAATCGCACATAGATCCTGTGCAGAGCAGCTGTTTGCCGGTATCTCTCCAGGACCCCCAGACCTGCAGACTTCACGGTGTGTGGGGCACTTTCTTTCACGTTTCCTGAAGGCAGAGAGGTGCTGCAGCGTCTCCCTGACCTGTGCTGTCTGCAGGACCCCGGCCCAGGGCTCTGTGCCAGCCTCTGCAGCTCCCGGAAACCGTCCTCGAAGAGCCCCTCTGCCCTGGAGCTAGAGAGCTGCCCAGCAGTTCCCAGGCGAAGCCTGCTGGGGAAGCGCCCATCCAGAGCCAGTCGCTGTCAGAGCTAGAGAGACATGTGCAGAGTGACAGGCGTGGAGGCCGCAGGGAGCTGGGCCTGGGATGCTGGGCCTGGGACACAGGCCCCTGGGACAGAGCCAGCACGCGGGCACAAAGGTGGGTTCTGGGTTCCCTGAATGTCGCCCCTGAGGGTCCCCCAGGACCTGAGGGCCCAGACCTCCAGCCTGATCCCCAGGAAACCTCTGGTTGGGGTGCGGTGTGGGGTCACTGGCCCCCAGAGACTAGCAGTGGGACGTCGGGTGACCAGGTGGGAACGAGCAGAAGCTGGGGAGACAGGGGGACACAAGGTGCTGCAGAGCCCACCCGGAGCCTCTTATGCCCGCAGCTGCCCTTGGAGCACGGGGCATGAGATGGAGACGAGGCAGCCACCGGCTTTGCGGGGCTGTGCAGTCCTCCTGGGCCGTGCTTGTTAGGCCAAGGACTCTCACACTGTCGTGGCTGCTTTCATGTCCTTTTTTTTTTTTAATCTCTGTTGAAGCTCATAGCTTAACACCTTGGATGAACACCTAATTCCAGAATTCTGGGAGACTGAGACAGGATGGCCCAAGACTCACCCTAGCCTGGGCAATCTGGTGACTTAGCAAGACTCTGTTTCAAAATTTAAACGGGATTGGGTTATATAGCTAAGGGCGAAACCTTGTGTTTCATCGCCAGGACTTCAGTACCTCAGAATACAAATAATATACCCGAAACAGAGGCACGTCTCTCCCTCACCCGCCACGAGGTGGCTCCAAATCCCCGGTCTGGCTGGTCAGCTCCGGCGCGGTGCTGAAGGAAGGGGGCCCGGGTTGGGGTGTGGAGCGGGGAGCCGGAGAGGGCAGCCCCGCAGCAGCGTGGGGTGCAGCATGACTGGGACCGCCGGCTGCTTGGTCTTGGGCTCCAGAGAGCAAGGCAGAGCAGCCCACAGCCTCACAGTGCTGCCCACAGCTTGGCGGGCCATGGGCACCGAGGACCTGCTCTTCAGCCAGTGGGGAGGAAAACGTCCAGGAGCCATGATGCAGGGAAGCTGTCAGCCAGCTACAGCTCGGCTTGGGAGACAGGAGAGTCTACGGAGGTGCTGAGCCTCCACGGGTTTTGAGGGATGAGTAGGAGTTTGCCAAGGGGAGCCACACCGGGTGGTGTGTCACATCCATCTCTTAACTGTTCAGAGTAAAACGATGAATGGAACAGAGCAGAAGGATGAAGAATCCACTAATTTTTCCTGCCGGTGTCGCTCCAAGACTGGACCATGGACCGAGGCCACGGGAGGCCTGGCAGACAGGCTGTGCCAGCTGCTTCTCGGGGTGAAGGGGATGGAGCAAGGTGCTGCCATAGTTTGGTCCTCTCTGCCGGTGTCCTGAGTGTCCCGGCCCAGGGGAGAGAAGCTGCCTGAACAGCCCTGCGCCCTTGGCACCCTCTGCAGCCCGCAGCCCTGGTGCCTCCTGCGCTCCCAGCTGTGCAGCGCCAGGATCCCAGGCAGCTGCACAGAGGAACTCGCTCCTGTCCGCCCCAGGTGGAGACGGTGGTTGGGCCATGCGCCCTCAGCGCACCTGTGTCCTGTCTCTTCCCGGTCACCCAGACGAGGCCTTGCCTGACCTCGGCCTGAAAGGCCAGGGCTCTGTGTGCTCACGCCCCAGGGCCTGGGCTTCGAGGTGGAGGCCAGGCCGGGGGTGCATTCACAGCCCACAGGTTGTCGGACGCCCTTGTGCTCATGACAGTAGCTGATCCTTTGGCCTCCACAGCCTCGGAGCGAAGGAGAGCGAGGCTCTTCCAGGTACTCTGAGAGCAGCAGAGCGTGAGTCAGACTGGCCTCCGCCTCAGAGCCAGCATCCTCGCTCACAGCAGGTTGGGAAGAGCGTCCGGATGTTCCAGGGAGGGTGGCGGCCAGCGCGGGGAGCAGAGGCAGAACATGCCAGGCTCAGCTCGGCTTCCAGGGACTCGGGTGACTTCATCGATCCGTGTGAGCCTCTGTCCTCGGCTATGGCAGGGAGGGCGGAAGGACAGTCCTGGCCAGTGTCCCTCGGCCGAGCTGCCCTCCGCCCCAGCCCCTGCCTGCTGGGCGCCCTCACCCTCTCCCCTCCACTGCCTTGCTCTCAGCCTGTCCACTGCTGAGGACAAGCCAGCACCCGGAGCGCTCACCCGCACGTGCATGCGCAGAGCGGCTCCTCCCAAGACGAGCTCTTTGTCCCGCTGCTGTCTTTGCCCATAATGTAGGGGTAACGATGCCAGCCCTACAGAGGGTAAGGATATCGCAGCCCGCTCCCAAGCACCCTGTCCCCACAGCTAAGACACCACCAACGCAGCTCAGCACTGGGCGGGTCCCCGTCCTTCCAGGGCTGGACCCCCACTCACGTCTGCTAGAGCAGCGACTCCAGCTCACATCTGTGCAGGGAGGGAGCAGGCACCCATCCAGGTTCCCTGTGTGGGTTATTTCACTCACCCTCATGACACCCTTGTGAAGTTGGTACCACCATCGCCACCTGCTTTCTGTAGTGAAGGAAACTGAGGCACATAGATTAAAGGTCTGACCCAGTTCCTCAGCTGGGTGGCAGCATGATCCCTAGGGACCCCGGCCAGGCTTCTGAACCCATGCTGTCCCCCTTCCAGCCCTCCCTGCCCCCTTCACACACAAGGGACAGGAAAACTGAGCAAGAGACGTGCTGCGATGCTAAGACCACAGAAAATCAGGATATGTAGAGACACACAGTGTCACCAGCCGCAACACCCTCCAACTCACCTCGGCACAGCAAGTGGCACCACACAGACCTTTGAGCTCGATGCCACGCTCTGCTCTGTCTGAAGGGTATGCAGGGAGGCGCCCTGTGCAGAGTGGGAGCCGTGGCCTCGGGAGGGCTGGCTCCCTCTCCTCGGCTCTGTGAGGCCTACAGTTGGCTTTCTTCACTCCAGGTGGGTGCCCTGGGACAACCCACCTGGCTCAGAACCATCACCGAGCAGGTGTTGGATGCAGACAAGCACACAGTGCCAGCGCAGTTTTAGAGCAACACCGTGCAACTCAGGAGGCTTAGGGGGAACAACAGCTGTGTTATTTTGCCTGATTCTCTTCTACTAAAGGTCAAACTTACCATAGTTCCACACCAAAAAGTCTTCAGACTGAAACCAAATCAACCTAAACAAACAACATAGTCATAATAAAATCCTAAAATGTTTGTACTTTACAGATGTTTTCCAGGGTCTCCAGACACACACTCCCACTCTTCCTGCTGGCTGCACAACAGTTTGACACATGGAGACTGGCCTCCAGTTTTACTCCTCCTTCACTGGTGTTTAAGTGGAAAGTGCTCGTCAAGAATCCAAACGTATCGGCCCTTTGAATAAAGCAGGTTCCTTCCTCTTCTCTCTCATGCACAGACAGGTCAGGCTCTGGCTTCAACATCCAGGCGAGCTGGACCAGGACTGACTGGTGGTGGGAAGGACAATCTGTTCCGTCTTTTCTGTGGTGGACAAGGACTTCTGTGGGGATGTGAGTGAGAAAGAGAAAGTAGGGGATCCAGGCCTGAAATCACCTAGAAGCTGCCTGCCACTGGCCCAGGTGAGACCAGCATAAACACGGTACTGGTGACCAGGGGGAGGACAAATGCCTGACAAACGGCTTGTGCTTGTGCTCTAAATATACCCGGAAATAATCCACTTGCTCCCTCTAGCATGGCAAGAAAAGCTGAGGGGATGTGGGAAGAATTATAATGTCTCACACGAGTGGTTAAGCTCACTCCAGGACCTCAGGCTCTAGCGAGTCAGCGCCAGTCTCTGTGAGGAAAATGCTTTCCCTGGTTTGCAGAGCAACATGGCGCCACGGTATACCTCGGGCTCTACCCCCAGCCCAGCTCCCTAGGAGGTGTGTCTCCAGGCATCAAAGCTGAATCCCATTCTACAGAGAGATCCCTCAGTGTCACTTCTGCTCCCAGTGGAGAGTACAGGGCTGTAGGGTCTGCAGAGGTCGTGAGATGTCACACACTCCATCCAAAGTTCACACAGACCCATCACTTGCGTTAGTGATATCATCTAATTCTAACAGCGCTTGAGTGTGAAGTTGGTGCTACAGCCCTGACAACAGGAGTGAACCAGGGTTGTTGGAACGAGAGCCATGACTTTGTGCATGTTCTTCAGTCTCGGGGCTTCTGGCTCCTCCTCTGTGGGAGGGAGGAGAGACCGCTTCACAGCATCTGCTGGGCTCGCACACGCCACACAGCGCTTGCCTGGGTTACCGCACTGGGTCAGGCCAGGACGGTTAGACCTGGTGCTGGCCAGACATGGTGCCACGGAGCCTGGTGGGTGTCTGCAGGCCCCTGTAGCTGTGCAGTGACCAAACATACACAAAGTAACTGACTGCCAAATAGATCTTTCACTGCTAAAGAACTTTGATATGAAGATTAAACCGTAAAACATGCCTTTTCTTTATTCACATGGAAAACCATGAACCAACGATTTGAATGGAAAAACTGGCCTAGCTCTTCTCCACTGACCTCATCAATAAGCATCACCAAGTTTGTGCCAGTATCAGACTTCCTGCCATATGGCGGAGGCACCTGACCTATATGCAACGGTTTGCTTTGAAGTAACTTTTTGGTGTGGGATAATAATGTTGTTGTGCGCACACACACACACACACACGTATCTGTCAGGGCTCTGCTGTGGCTACTGTCCAGGTGAACCTGGGACATCCCCAAGTTGTGCGCAGAAGGCTTGGTCACCAGTAAGATGACTGGACCACTGTTCTCCACATGGCCTTGCCTGAGGTAGGGTAAAGGTCTGGTGGCATCTTCCATCCCCTCCCTGGCACGAAAACACCCACCACTGGAAGTTGGAGAGGCTTTTGGCCTCGTGTTGGTGAGGTTCTGGGCGGCAGGGAGGAGCATTTAACAGACCCCCTCCCCGTGGAGGAGGGCAAGGGAAATTCTCCCTATGTTTGGAATAGTATACACCAAATACTATTTTAGACATTTCTGTCTTCTCAAATGTGGGTCTGGTTCACAACTAGGAGTTACTTTGTATCTACATTTTGGCAAACTAAACACTAGTTTTTTTGTGAATAGCTCATCTGGTTTGTACATGTAACACAGACCTGCTCAGGAAAAGTAAATATAAACCATGTTTATTATAGTCAAAAACGTTCATGTAATCTGTATAAAGGAAAATTGGCACCACTCATGAAGAAGAAATCACAGGAAAGGGAACGAGAGAAACCTAGAATACGTGTAAGGAGGAGCCAGACTGGCATCTTCCCTTGGCATGGCCGGCTTTTCCAGCTCATCTCAGGACTATTAATCCTGGTCACAGTCTGTTAATTACACAGACGTTTATACAGCTGCACAACTGCACTATTTTGTTGCATTTCAAAGTGGCTTTTTTAAAAAGTCATTCAGTACTTTAAAAATATATTAGAAAATTCAGAACCCAGGGCCAACCCTAAGCCTATTATGTAACAGCAAACTGCAGGTTAATATTTGGGTCACAACATGTTAAACAGCATGGACATCAGAGACAATGAAACATTTTATTTTATTTTTTGCTGCCCTCCAAATACACCCTTTTCTGAAAAACACACGCACTCAACGCAGCCTTATAAAGAAAAATGAAAATAATACAAATAAAACACTTATGGGTAAGCAGAGACTTATGGGTAAGCAGAGATTTTAATTTTAGAAAATAGATAATTCAAGTCAGAATCAATACATGAAAGATAAACTTTATTTTGATAGGAAGTTTTTTCCACTACCACATTTTATCACCCTTTATCTGTGAGATGCATATGAGCACAGCTGGAAGAGACACTGTGGCTCATGCAGGACCCTCTGCCTTGTTGGAACCAATTATAATCCGTACAATTCCAACAACACTGGTTCTTGGCATTTAAAACTGGGCATATCCGTGATACTCGGAGCATCACATCTTACATTTATTTTGATTTTATCAGAAGTAAGCTCTAAAATTAGCACTGTTAAAAATGTATTTGACAAAGACATGGGTTTGATTTAAATGTCATTTTACAGGACAGAGAAAATTGCAATTTGTCATGAAATCAGTTTTAACTATGGCCCCCTCCCGTAGTTAGGCTCACTGTGTGCTGTGCAAACAGGTTATGAATCCTGTGGGAACAGACATTGTAAATCATAGAAACCAACTCACACCACACAACTCTCCAAGGGCACTACAACAGATGGCTTATTCTTTGACTTGGGAAAAGCCATGTATCACAGTCGGACACAATTTCCTTCAATTACTTTTTTCAGTTTCTTTATGAGCTAATGGATGCATTTCATCTGGGTCACTGATAAAATTATGAAATAAAAAAATTCCAACATAATAAAGTAGTAGTAAGCAGAGCTTGTATAAAGGGCTGCAGACTACTATGTTCACACTGTAAACACACAGAGCACATCGAGTTCTCCGACCTCCTCCTTCCATGGATACCCTGTTTCTGGCTAACTCTGGCTGGCACCTGAGCACGGCTCGTGCTCAGGTGACATGGATCATTGCGCACCTGCACCAGGCCTGACGGAAATGTACGCACCTGGTGCTGATGAATCACACCTGGTTTCGCTGGCTGGAGGAATGTGAACATCTTCACAGGGGAGGGACATAAGATGCTCCCGCAGTGGCCTGGAAGTTCACTGCCAGGAGCCAGAGGCGAGGGATGCAGGGCAAGGCGACACTGATCATTCACCCACACCTACTGCACAGCACCAGGGAGGGAAGTGGGCAGGAAGACAGAACACAGCAGCTTCTGAGACACACATGGATGATGCTCAAATCAGAGAGAGGGGCACAAGGAACATGCTAGCAAAGCCGGTCAGAACGCCTGCAGGCTCCTGTCACCTCTGCCATCTATGCCATCTATTCTGATATAAAAGATAACAGGACATCTTAATGTTTTAAGCATTTATGGCACAAATGTTGGGAACTACCAATAGCACTGCTTAACTCTTCAAAAGCTGGGCAATTTAATGTACTGCTGCAATGGATTAGAGCCACAATTTTAACTTAAACTTCATTTTGACATTTTCTACCTTATTCTTCTGTGTAGACTACAGGGTATGCAAATTAAATTATTTCAATAAATACAGTGTTAATCATTTTGCAAATATGAAATAAAATCAGCTAATAATGCAATACAATAAAAAGTACACAATGAATAGAGCTTCTACCCCATAACTCTTGTTCCCTTTTCCCTGAATATTCTGATACCCGAATCCAATCTCCTTCACTGACTCACAGGAACTAAGTAGAAAGCCACATGCCACACAGGAAGATGCTCACGCTTCAGTACTAAGGGTTTGGAGCCATCAAGTTGTCAGACATTGAAAATAACAAACGTGATGAAATATGCTGCATGTTAATGTTACAACACAAAACAAGAGCAAATTACAGTCCTTATAGTTGTCAGAAGGTAAAATTAGTTCATGGGTCATGTGAAGAATAGCACAAACTCCTTTTAGTTTCGACCAAGTAGCTCCTGCACTACAGCTGCAAACAGTGTGTTCATCCAAGATCAAATGCACACTGGCTTTTGTATAAACTCCACTGTATCCGATGTTCCATCAGCAAGGCTTTATTTACACTTCTCGCTAAATTCAGGGAGCAACTGGATGTCAGGTGCCATCCGCTGCCTGTGGGACAAGGTCACATGCTGTGCTGACGGAGCCAGCACCTCTCAGGCTCTGACGGAGACCCACAGGCAGCCAAAGAGGGAGCCGCAGACAAACACATTCACGTACAGTTTCCTCCCAGCCTCCGTCATCAGCAGCCCGGCAGTCAAACCACTCAGGAGCAGCACTGACGGCAAAGTCTTCTTGAGACTTAGTTTTGATTCAACACTTTTCCCAGGAAACTTGTTTCTTCTTTCTGGATCTGGTGATTCATAGAATTCTATAAGCAACCTGTGTCCAGAGCAGGAAAAATAAAATTTAAAGTTTCTGTTTCAGTCAGTTCAGTATATAAGTTCAACAAATGATCTGTCAGGTACTTAGGTGCTGGGAAAGGTACACATTCTTGGAAAACAAGTCTTTTAGCATATTGTTACTTCCCCACAGTTACTGTATGTCAACCTGACTTCATGTCCTATTCTAAAACCTGGTGTCGTCCATCATTTGCTGAGGACTGTTATGAACACTTATAATCTGCCCACTCTTATCGCCACCTGCTGCTGCATGTGCTGACCAGTGTCTGGCTGCCCTACCCCCCGCTCCAGTCCACTAAGGTCAGCGCCATGAGCAGCAGCTCTCAGGATGGGCAGACAGCCCCAAAGCCACGAGTGTAACGGACAGTTGAAGAAGGAAAATGCACAGGAGTTCTGTTCCTCCCACCATATGAAATGTAAGGTAAAAGCAGCGGAGCAGGGCACAGAGCTTCTGGGGCAGGAGCCACTCTACAGAACTCTGGGAAAGGTCACTTCGCCGGAGACAACCAAAGTGTGGGTGGCACCACTCACTTGTCTTTTATCTCAAAGCGCTCGTGCAGCCACCTCTTCATGGAGTCCTGCTCTTCTGGGATGTCTCTTCTGTCAATACGATCAACGTGAATATGAATTTTTGGACTTTCTGTGCAGAGGAATTCTAACAAAGAGCAAAGACATTTCACTTTTTAATATTTTAGAAGTGATAGTTAAATGTTATCTGTACAATAAAAGTGAAGCCAGAAATCTCAAAACAAAAACAAAACAAAAGCAGAAAAACACAATAAACTGGTGGTCTGGCATTCCAAGCTGAAGCAAAAGAGCTGGTGGCACCGAGGAAGTCACTCCGTTAAACCCATAGTGCCAAGGGACACTTTCAGCTCAGGCTCTGTTTTCCTAAGTGCTTCTGCTCAGTTAGGTTTTCTTTCTTGTCACACACACATACACATACACACACATTTATATATATACACATATATATATAATATACATATATACACATATAAATATACATATAAATATGTATATATAACACACATATAATACACATATATATATATAAATATATACATACACAGCTCTGAGTCAGAAAACTCAGCACCTGTTTATCATTAGCTGGCACTGAATGTCACACATGTCCCATGAAAATCCACATCAAGACCAGCACTGCCCATCGGTGCCCACCTAAGCCCTGCAGATGACACTGCCTGGCCTGTGAAGGTCCCGCGTGGATGTGTGAACTTGGGAAGTGGAGGCTGGGGAAGCAGCAAGCAGTATTGTGGAGAAGAGATCAGGGAAGGAAGGGAAGTGCACTGAGCTGTGTGTGTCAGTGCACGCGCATGCTCATCCCTGCTCTGACCCATGTGTCACACGCACACATGAACTCACCGGTCATGCCTGAAGCTCCTATTTGCTGCCCTTCTTTGTCCTTCCCTTCATACACCACTGTGACATCATAAATGGCATCTAGATAGTTCTTCATAGAATCAAAAGCAATGTATGTTGCCTTGATTCTTGGTGTCAGCACGTATTTTAATACTGGAAGGCCTGCAAAAGACCTATGTTCAGCATGGTTGGTACCTGGGAATGCATTAGTTTCAATATCGAAATTGTTCTCTGGTTTCACAAACAAATGCACTCAACATTGTAACTTCAAAGCTGCAGGTCTCAAAAGCACTCACACCTTTTCCTACTTAAATCAACGTCATTTCTCAGCACCTGCTAGACACCTGCACACACCCCAGCCGCGAGGGAGCAGGGAAGCCCACCCCCACCGCAGCCCTCTGAGACATGCCAGACTTTGGAGCCAGACTCTGACACCCTGTGATTATGCGACATGTTTTAAGAGAGCACAGTTCATTATTCCTATGTTGCATTTGTACATCTATCTATCCATCTATCTATCAATGACACAGATAATAGCTGAGTCCTGAAAACTCAGAACCCGTTTCGCATCAGATGGCACCAAATGTCACATAGGATTCCAGCCCTTGAGGGACATCATCCGCTCTGAAGGGCTTCTTTACTTGTGAAAATTCACACATGGCGGTGACCCGCACACCTGCCAGGATGCTGGCTGTCGAGAGTGTGCTCACTCCCCTTCCTGCTGTTCCTGTGCCTGATGAGAATGTTCTCCTTCTGCCTCATGGCAAACAAGCTCCCTGGCCGAGATGGGGACACAGAGTGGACATTACCTTCCCTCTGGGAGAAGCAGCTGCCCAGGGAGGCGCAGCCACTGCGTGACAGGACAGGACCACAGAAAAACCTTTAAATCACCGGCTGGTATGGGAGGGGCAAGGTTCCTCACGATCACGTATCTCACTAAGTCCTCAGGCAGAGCATTTCATTTACTTGCAATGTACAACAAAAGTCTGAGGAGTTTCGTAAGGGAAGCCACCTTCTTGTCAATTAAGGCCATTTAACACTGCCTTTTTGTTGTTGTTGTTTTTTGCGGTACCGGGGATCAAACTGGGCTCTTGTGCATCCAAGGCTGGCTCAGTACTACTTGAGCTAAATCCCCAGCCCTAACACTGCCTTCATCACCGGTCCAAGCTTTCTAAGTCCATGGTCCACAGAGCCACACCGCAGTGCACAGAGACACAATCAGCACCACAGTGGCAGCCAGTGAGCGGACAGACCACAGCACAAGCAAAATGAAAAGGACACAGCGAGGGTTTGGGGAGATCAGCATGGAGATAGGTAATGAAGAAACAGCGCTGATAATACATAAACAAAACTAAAGACATCTTCTGCTTGAGAGCAATTTTCTAAATGTGTTTCCCAATTGAATTTTCCCTACATGTTCTAGACAGTGGTGGCCCAGGTGCCTGGGGAAGGAAATACACAAAATGAAGCAATGGCAGAAGGCCCACTGGAGGGCATGAAAGGCCAAGACCCGAGGAGTGACATCTGCCAGGGTCCCTCCTCAGAGGAATATGGCAGCTCAGAGTGGGTTTGATGCACATGAGGTTGGAAAACAACATGCCAGTGCGTTCCTGCTGGGACTGACTCACTCTCTGCCAGCTGCCCAGGCCACTCACTGCACTCACCTTGAACCGACAGCACCCAGCCTACTCTGTGCCCAGCGCATCTGCCCAAGAAACCAGGGAAATGTGCACTGCTGGGTGAGTGGTTTTCAGCTTCACAGTGTGACCTGCCACTGGCTACCTTGAAACCTTGGTACAAAGACAATTTATAATAACAACAGAGGTCAACCAGAACCTCAGGGGAGAGAAACCCAAGCAGGAAGGTGTTCTGAACTGCCAGTTCGAGATCAGGACCTGAGACTTGACTCTGCCCCCAGGTGCCACGTCATGGGCCTACACCTGGGACAGGCCCGGAGCTCAGCGGTACCCTCCTTGCAATATCCCATGTCTCTTCTGGAGCCTGTCTGGCTTCTTTCCAGCTCTATGGTGCCTCGGTTTCTACTTTGCACTGAAAACAACCCCCTCACCCTCTGACCAGAGTTCTCTCTAAGCCATTCATGCCGGTGGTGGGTATAATTCACATCTCACTCTTGGTACTGGGTTTTGGGGGCACTATAACTACACACATCTGGGAGGAGACACGATCTATGCAGGAAATGTGACGCTTCAGTACAGAATTCTGTCTGCAGTATATGAACCACGTATTACTACACTTGACTTTCTCTAAGGGAGTGAGTGGCTCAAAGAAGTAAGATGGAAAGTAACACAGCCAGCAGGACCTTACAGTGTCTAGCTCAGTACTTTCCTATTCTACATTTAGTAAAAAAGCAAAGCTCTGTTCTAAAACTATAGACAGGTAGGTTAGAAATGAATAAGGCAGCATGGCACGTGCCTGTAACCCCAGTACTTGGGAGACTGAGGCAGGACGACCAAGGCAAATACAAGGCCAGCCTGGGCTACATAGTGACCTGCTCTATCTGAAATGAAAAAAGAAAAAAAATTTAAATAAAGCAATAAAAAAACAAATCACTAGGGAGCCAGAGATTTAGTTCAGTGGTTTCAGACCCTGCCTAGCAAGTGCAAGGTCCCTGGTTCAATCTCCAGTAACCACATACAACAATACCAGGCGTGATGACTCACACCCACCAGCAATCAGTACCACACACCACAATGCCCAGCATGGTGGCTCACACCTGTAATCCCAGCACTCGGGAGGCAGAGGCAGGAGGATTGCTGAGTTCAAGTCTTGCCTGAGCTACATAGTGAGCTCAGAGTCAGCCTAAACTACAAAGTGAGACCCTGTCTCAAAAAAAAAAAAAAAATCAAAAACAAATTAAGTATAGAACAAAGATGAGTGTGGTAAACAAGATATGAAATATTTCAGAATATAAAAGTATTACTCACATTTAAGATATTCTAAGTCACTGTTTACTGGTAGAAGCTTCAGGAAAGAGAGGCACTGGAAGAGGTCTAAGGGGCACCCAGCAGCTTAGGTGGGGCGGAGCAGGGTCAGCTAAGGTGCTGTAAGTGATCTCACTGGGTTCAGGTTTCAGTAGCTGCTCAGGACACCAGGTCACAGGCAGCGAGGTGCTGAACTGGGACAGAAACGTGCAGGTGAAAAGAGAAAACGCAGTCAGCAGCACATAGACCCTGGATCCAGCCAATGAACGTAGTCTGAAGGAGACTCACTTCTCAGAGGGTGAACCAGGCTGTGCCACGTGTAGCAGAAGGAAGAACTGGGAAGAACCAGGAGGGAGGGCCCACAAGCATTTGTATGTGGTCTTCTCCACCACAGAGAGGAGGGGAGGGCAGGAAGGGACTGCCAGTCCACATCAGTGCGTGGTGCAGAGGTAACAGTATTCTAGAAGCCGTTGGAAACATGGCCTCTAAAATGGCCAGGAGCAAGGAACCCGGCCCATGCAGTGAATTGGGCTCCCCCTGCCAATTCTGTGCTGTGGACTCAGTGCTCTGCCTGCAGCCACCTGCCAACTCTAAGCCCACTCTTGTGTACTCCCTTTTGCTTAGGGCAGCAGAGGCAGTGACCTGACGGACCTGACCATGGACAAGGCCAGCACTGTGGCATGTCAGCACTTCCGAGAGAAACAAACCTGGCCAGCAGTACACACACACACACACACACACACACACACACACACACACACACACACCCCCCACCACCACCACCACCACTATCCAAGGCCGGTTACTGTAGACTACAAAGGAGCCCGGGGTCTTCCTTAACAGAGTCAGAGAGGAAACTCAGTGCCGCACCTGATCCACTGCCAGAGAGAGTTTGAACAGGCCTCATTTGGGGCGGGCTGGGGTTAACTGATTAGGCCTGAAGCACAGAACAATTCTTCTTCAGGATTTCTGGCAGAGAGAGACACCAGAGTGGGTGCAGGTTGGACTTAAACCTGCTAAGCTTAAGCACAGGCTGGGAAAAACTTCATGATGGGAAACCAGGCCCACGGAGTATGGCTATCTGTGTTGGCACAAGTCCAGCAGTTTGTGGCCTCCAGCAGCAGAGACCACTGCTCTGAGTGCTTCCACATCTCCCAGGTGAGCATGGGACCACGCCACTGCCGGGCCCTGGACTGAGCAGGAAGATGCCTCACAGACCCACAAGGTGTGAAGCCAGAAACAGAAAATCAAGACTGGCTGAAATCCAAGACTGCAGATCCTAAAAAGAAATCATTTATTCAAAAACATAGAATAATTATTTTTTCACTCAAAAAAGTTTTTTTCTTTCTTTTTAATTATTTTTTATTTTCTCATTTTTCTTTAGCTGCAGTTGTTCTTTTTGTTTTTACTTTTGTTAGTTTGCTTTAATACATTTAATTTCCTTTTACTCCTCAATAGGATCCTTTACCTTATTTTTCTTCCCTCCTTCTCAGCCTCCATTGATTAATTATTCAAATTCAACTGCTTTCAATATCCAGTTCACTGTACTCTTTATCATTCCTAGGATAGCCATTAAGCTTTATAAATTTTAGATAGCTAGTTAAGTCTATGCTATTACTGTTAAATATTGTTCTATTGAGGTAAAGCTATTTCATTTGTAGTGATCTTCTATAGGCCAACATCTGGTTTGTCTGTTTATACTGTAATTATAGATTTCTTTTCTGTGGCTAAAGGTGGCACATTACTGGTTTTTAGGTATGTCAGTATCCAGTTTGTCTTTGATGTATTGGTATTGATTTCATTGCTATTGCCAAAGGGGCACAAATATTATTATTAATTGATTTTGTCTGCAGGCCAATATCTGGATTGCCTTTGTATCATTAACAATACTATGGACAATTCCTGGAGAACTGGGTTCTGGACTAAATACTCTACATTCTCCCCTCCTAAATAAATGGAAGTGGTGGATCTTATAGCAGAAAAAGTCATATAGTAAGCCATGTTGAGGGTGAATAACTGAAAAGCAGACCCTAAATAAATTGGTGTCTATACTAGTAAAAGTCTTCTACTATAATCAATGTACCACACTATGCACAGAACTAAAATGAAACTAAAAACCATTAGAGACATGAGAAGACAAAGCAACAAAAATGCCCCTAAAACTCCCAACTCCCCCAAATCTGACACATGGTGAAGAAAATCAGAAACCACATAACCAAATTATCTGAAGAGGTAACAAAAGAAAAAAATCAGTGAGGTAGTTGCTAAATTGAAAGAAGACAGAACTAAGCAGATAATGAACTTAATAGTAATAATTTTAAAAAGGCAAGTTTGGAGAAGACATTAATGAAAAGCTAGCTGAATTCAAAAAAATGATTTAAAATATGAATGACCACTTTATCAAAGAATTAGAGTCCATGAAAAGGTACCACACAGTAATTCAGGAAATTAAAAATCCTACTGAAAATACAGGCAGCTGAAACAATCAATGTGAGAATAGATAATAAGAACTAGAAGAAGACAGGGCTGTTCTTGGAGACCAGTGAATTGCAGATGCCTCAAAAACAACAACATAATATGAAAAATGGACCAACAGACGCTAAATGACCCAAAGAAGACTAAGACTAATTGGAACTAGTAAAAATTAGAAGATAGCACAAGTAGCATAAAAAAAACTTTCTAGAGTAGGCTGTAGATTTAGCTCAGTGGTTCTGGTGCCTGCCTGGCAAATGCAAGGTCCCTGGTTTGATCCCCTCTATCACAAACAAGAATACCAGGCATGGTGAGTCACACCCACCAGCAATCAGTACTACATACCACAGTGCTGCAGCATGGTGGCTCATACCTGTAATCTCAGCATTTGACCCAGAGCAGGAGGATTGCTGAGTCCCAGGATTGCCTGGGCTACACAGTGAGCTCAGGGCCAGCCTGAATTGCAAAGCGAGACCCGGTCTCAAAAAAAAAAACCTCTCTATAGAAATAATGCTGGAAAATTTTCCAAATACATAGAAAGAATTTAAAATACAGACAAGTGAATTATATAGAACCCTAAAGAACAAAGATTAGAAAAGATCCTCTCCATGACACACTTTATGTGAAATTCCAGAACTCCAACAAAAGGACCAATCTTAAAAAGCTGTTAAAGTAACAAATCACTTATAAAGGAAAAAACCACTAGAATTACACCAGACTTCTCATCAGAAACCTTAAAGCAAAGAGCATGGAGTGTTTCAGATCCTAAAAGAAAACAAGTGCCAAGCCAGACTGATATACATCCTGCAAAACTGTCTTTCAAAACTGACAGAGAAAGGTATTGGGCCAGGGATTTAGCTCAGTGGTGTCTGCGGCTAAAGCAAGGTCCCAAATTCAATCCCCAATTCCACAAACACAATGCCAGGTGTGGTGGCTCATGCCTGTATTCCCAGCATTTGGGAGGCAGAGGCAGGAGGATTGCTGAGAATTCAAGTCTAGCCTGGGCTACACAGTGAGTTCAGGGCCATTGTGAACTACAAGTCAGACCCTGTTTCCAAAAAAAAGAAAGAAAAAAGAAACAATGAGAAAGAAGGTGTTTACATGACAACGAAATTCATGACCACCAAACCAGCTCTCCTAGGAAGAGGTCATGAAGCTAACAATCCCAAAAGGTATAAGAGAATAAATACACCAGGGAGGATGGGCAGTTAAACAAAAAGGGGGGGGGAGAACTGTTAAAGGGAAGAATGCAGTGACAGTACTGTCAATCAATAACATTCAGATATAGCCCCCAATGTGAATGGTCTCAGGTGCACAATCAACAAATGCAGATTTGCAGAATGGATCAAGAAACAAAGCTTAATGGCATGCTATTTACAAGACACACATTACCCAAAAGAAATTCACAGATTCAGAAGTGAATGTCAGAAAACAATATTCCATGCAACAGGAAACTAGAAAAAAGCACAAGTAGCTATCTTATTTTCAGAAAAAGTAGACTTCAAACCAATAACTATCAAAAGTGGAAAAGAACATGACTGCATATGGGTAAAGAACAATCCAACAGGATGACACAACAATTACCAACATTATATATTGCATATAGGTACATCCAACTTCATTAAACATTCCTGGACATAAAATCAGACAAATATCAATACAACTGTAATAGGAAACTTCAATATCCCACTGACACAAACAGATCAGCTAGACAAAAACCCCACAAAAAAAATGTCGGAATTTAAATAAACATTGGAACAAATGGCTTAAAAGATACCTTTAGAATATTCTGCCAACACTTTCTTCTCAGCAGGACATGGGACTTTATCCAAAACAGATCATAATACCAGTCAATGAAACATGCTTAACTAAATGCAAGACAGAAATTATTTCATATTATCAGATTGCAGTGCAATCAAAGTAGAAATCAAAGACAAAAGAAACCACAGGAAATTATTAAACACATGGAAATTAAACAATACAATCTTGAATATGGGTCACAGAAGAAATCAAGGAAGAGATTAGACAGTTTGTAGAATCAAATGATAATGCCAGCATAACATAACAGAACTTACAGTACACAATGAAAGAAGTCCTAAGAGGGACGTTTAAAGCTGTGAATGCCCATCTCAGAAAAATAGATTTGAGTACAAATAATCCAATGATGTACCTCAAGAACCTAAAAAAACAAGAAAAATCCAAAGCTAGTACAAGGAAGAAAATTATAAAGATCAGAAGAGAAATTAATGAATTTGAGCCTAAAAATACACAATGATCAATTAATCAAAGAGATGGTTTTTTGAAAGAATACACAAAATACACAACTCTTAGCTAATCTTACCAAAAGGAGAAAGACACAAATCAATGCAATCAGAAATTAAAAAGGTAAAATCACAAACTGTACATCAAAAAATTGGAGAACTCAAGAAACGCAGATTCCTAGATACCAAAATTGAATGGAGAAGACTTAAAAATCCTAAATAACTAAATAAAAGGCAATAACACTGAATTGAAGTAGTAATACAATTACACCCACTGAGAAAAGTCTGGGACCTAATCAATTCACAGGAAAATTGTACAAGAACTTTAGCAAAGTTCTAACACCAATACTCCTCAAACTTTTTAATATAATTGATAGGGAAAGAATGCTTATAAATCATTTTCAGAAGCTAACATTATCTTGATCACCAACAAGACAAGGCTCCAACCAGAAAAAGAGAACAAGAGGCCAATCTCTCTAATGAACATAGATGGAAAACCCTCAATAAGGTATTGGTAAACATAATGCAAGAATTTATCAAAACTATCATACACCACAGCCAAACAGGCTTTCTTCAAGATACGCAGGATGATTCAACACAGCCACGTCAATCAAAGTAATGCATGCCATCACAAGGACAAAAATCACATGTTCATCTCAACAGACAAAGAGAAGACCTTTGACAAAATCTAACATCCATTCATGATATTAGTGAAGAAAATAGGGAAGGACTTTATTTCCATCTGATAAAAGCCATTCATAACAAAACTACTGCCAACATCATATCAAATGGGGAAAGCTTTCCCTCTAACATAAGGACCTTGACAAGTACTACCATTACTCCTGTTCAACACAGTCCTCAAAACATGAGCCAGTACGACCAGGCAAGAGAAAGAAAGAACAGGGTATATAAAAAAGGAATAAGTCAAATTATCATTTTTGGCACATGACATGACTCTCTTCATAAAACTCCGCTGAAACCTACCAAAAAACTGCTGGAATTAATAATCAAACTCAGTAAAGCAGCAGGACACAAAACACACAAAAATAAATAGTGTTCCTCTATACCAGTACGGAAATTCTGGAGGAAGCAGTTAGGAGAACAATACCACTTAAAGTAATTCAAAGTGAATGCTTAGGGATCAACTTGATCAAAGAAGTAAAACACCTCTAAAACTAAAAGTACTTTCTCCATTGTTGGGGGGAATGTCGACTGGTGCAACCACTGTGGAGATCAGTGTAGATTCCTCAAAAAACTAGGATTAGAGATCCTATTTGATCCTGCTGTTCCCCTACTACATATATACTCGAAAGAATTAAAAGACTCATATCACAGTAACATATGTGCACCCATGATTTTAGCAGCTTGGCTTGTGATAGCTAAATATTGGAAAGAGCCCAAATGCCCATCAACTGGACACTGGATAAAATGGAGTATTACTCTGCCATAAAGAATAAATTTGAATCATTTATACTCAAATGGATGTACCTTGAGGACATACTCATGAATTAAATAGGTCACAGATGTATAAATACCGTATCTTTTCTCTAATATGAGAAACTGAAAGTGTAAATGAGTTCTAAAATGCATGATAGATACTGTGAAATAGCAAGAAAGTATTCAGAGGGAAAAGGAGAGATAGTGGCAAGACAGGAGAAAAAAAACTTGATGGTAAAAAAAGGAGACAGCTTATGTATATTGGGGTCAGGGGTTTGGGGGGCAGGGGAGTAGGAAAAATTAGAATTAAGTTGCATCATGTACTGGTACAAATTCTCAATGGACTGTGATCAATATGTGCATATAAAATGTACCAATAAAATCAATTTTAAAAAACTAAAGTATTTGGAAAACAAAAAATCTAAATGGACAAAAAAAAAAATGGAAAGATAGCCCTTATTCTTGGACAGGCAGAACCAAAACTGTCAAAATGGTCATACTACCTAAACTGATGGGCAGATGTAATAAATCCCAATCAGAATACCAGAAGTATTCCTCTGAGAATTAGAGAAGAAACCCAGATTACCAAAAGCAATCCTGGGTAAGAAAACCAAAATAAGAGGTATCACAATACTGGATTTCATATGATATTACAAAGCTACAGTGATTTAGAAACAAAATAAAACAAACCAACACAGTACTGGAACAAAAACAGACATGGAATGAAACAGAATAGAGGAAAATGGTGGTGCATGCCTATAATCCTAGCACTTGGGAGGCTGAGGCAAGGAGGAGTGTCATGAGTTTGAGACCAACCTGTGTGACACTGTGAATTTAATACCAGTTTGAACTACAGAGCAAGACCCTGTCTCAAAAAACAAAGAGATGAAACAAAACAAACCAAAACAAACAAAAAAACCAGGGGATAGAGAAACAGCCCCAGGCATGTTCAGTTCCCTGATCTTTGGCGAAGAGGTCAAATTTATACAATGGAAGAAAGATAGTCTCCTTTATAAACAAGGCAGAGAAAATTGGCTATCCACATGCAGAAATTTAAGTTGATTCATATTTCTCACTTTTTTCAAAACTAAAATCATACTGGATCAAGAATGTAAATATTAGCCAGGTGTGGTGTCTCACATCTGTAATCTCAGCACTCTGGAGGCAGAGGCAGGAGGATCGCTGAGTTCGAGGCTTGCCTGGGCTACATAGTGAGCTCTGGGCCAGCCTGAACTACAAAGCGAGATCCTGTCTCAAAAACAAAACAAACAAGCAAACAAAAAGATGTAAATATTAAAACAGAAACACAACCTGCCAGAATATAAAATTCTTGAAGACATAGGCATAAGCAGAGACTTTCTGAAGAGAACCTCAACTGCACAAGCGATCACAGCAAGAATCAACAAATCGTATCATATAAATTGAAAACCTTCTTCACAGCAGAGGAAGTAACCAACAGAATGAAAAGACAACCTACAGAATATGAAAAACACTTTGCCAGCTATTCCTCAGAGTCCTAATACCTAGAACATATAAAAAGCTCAAAAAAATTAGATACCCCAGAATAAAAGCCCCAACCAAAAAAAAATAGGCAACTAGAATGAATAACTATTTCCTAAAACTAAAAATGGGCAGTAAATACATGAAAACATGTTAACATCTTTGGCCATTAGAGAAATGTAAATGAAAACAACACATAAACTCCATCTTACTCCAAAAAGAATGACCACTATCAAGACATCAAGTAATCACAAATGCTGGCGAAGCTGCAGGGGAAGGAGCTAATAGAAACACAAATCAATACAACCACGATGGGGGCCAGTACAGAGATTCCTCAGAATAGTAACTAGACAAGGCATGATGTGCTCCTGGGCAGGTGACAGCAAACCACAGGGCTCTTGTGGGCAAAAGAACAGCACAGCCCAGGCGGGGACCCCAGTGCAGGTGTGGCAAGGGCTGCGTGAAGCCTGTCAGGATGGTCACAGCTCAGCACAGGACACTGCAAGGCATTCAGAGACCAGGAAGAGAAAGACAGCCACTGCATACTCTGCAGGACTGTGCTGCTTCCGGGTGAGTTTCAAGACGGTGGAGGTGGAGAGTTAGAACAAGTACAGGACCCTGGACAGCAGCACCCATGTTTCCTACAGCCCCTGGAGGACCCGCTTGCCTCTGCTGGCAACTTCATTTTACTCAGGGGTCCTCTTACATACGTGTCAATAACTGAACTATAAAAGAAAAAATTCTTTTCTTTTTTTATTTAATAAATTTCATTTTATTCCCCTCTCCCCTTACCCTCCCCTCATGTATAAACTGTTTCTATGTTTTCCTTTAACTTTCACTTTTTTGTCAAGATTAAATTTGTGCTTTAAGCTATTTATCAATCATTTTCCTATCAATGGGACAAAATATTTGACATCTGAAACTTAGAGAAGAGAGGTATATCTGGCTCATGGTTTTCATGCCTTCAGTCTATGGCTGGCTGGTTGCAAAATACGAAAAGCCAACTGGGTTCCTCCCACTGAGCCAGCCCCTGGCTCTGGCCTCCATCAATCTCCCCAGGTCACATAGCAACATTTGTAATATTTGCCAAATGGCAGCCATGTAGATAGTTAAGAGTCTGGATTCCAAGGTAAATATATAAAACTACAAAGTGGTAACTCTTTCAATTGCATGCAACCCACACATAGAAACAGATTACACCTACAATAACACACGTATGGTCTTAACGAAATCCACAGCACACAAATATCATATCAAACACCTGAAGTGGTTTCCCAGACATAGATATTGACATGCTCATGAATTAAGAAGAAACTACATTTCCTAAGAGATACAACATTCATTCTTTCATTGCTTATAGAACAAATACTTCTGTTCCAAGAGGAAAAACTAAAAAGGGTTAGGGTTACTAGCTTTAAAAATTACTTTTTCAAACAAAGTCATGTATTTACTTACCCCGCTGAGCAGCAAATGCCTGGCTAGCAGAAAGGACCTTTGGGGTATACCTCGTTCCCTCAGGAAAAATCACAAGGTACATCTGTAGGATGTAAAGAAAACCTAGTTTATTTCTGGTGCGAGGACTGTTGTTATTGTTCTAAACTGATCAAGGCTAATTCAGTATTTCCTAGGATGGGAGAATAGTGATCTTCATTTCAAGTACAGCAAACAGAATGTAAAACCTGTTAAGCCTGACTATAACATGGACTATATTCAAAATGTATCCATTCCAGTTCAGTAATTAAGAATCTAAAAACATTTCTAATCACATGCTAATAGCTATTAGTTAAAAATTTGGTCACAAAATCCTCACTAACAATTAGTAAAACAGCTTTTCTCCTCTAAGATCCTGTAACTCTTTTTTCCATTTTTGGTGATATTGGAGACTGAGCTCAGGAGCACTTTACCACGGGCCTACATACTCAGTCTTTGTCAGACCTGAAATTTCCCAGGCTAACCTTGAACTTGTGGTCCTTGTGACTCAGCCTCCCAAGTACCTAGGATACACAGAAATGGGACACTACACCTAGTTTGCACTGAAGGTCTTATGTGTCACATATGTGTCATACACCATAATGGGTCTTTTCCCACATGTACATACAGCATCCCCTGATCACACACAACCACCCCCCACCTCTCTCAACAGGACCCCTAAAAATGATGTAAATCTGAAAATTCAATGCCCTTAACTACCAAAACCAAAAGCCCATCTCATCTGAGGAAACTCCAAGGTAAGTATTTTAATTTCTGCAATATAAAAGGGAGAAGGTGCTCATATGTCCAGAATTACACAGGACACCTATCGTCTAGTTTCCCTAATGCATGTTAGGACATAGAAGCAGCTTCACCTCTGTTACACAAATGGAAACTACATAGTATTTCTATATGAAGGAGGGGCAAGTCATAGATTCACGAAATAATCACTTGGTTCATACTTTTAAACTTACCTGCTTGATAAAGTAAAAACAAAAATACTAATACACAGCTAAACAAAAATAGTAATACACAGCTAAAAATACTAATACACAGCTAAACAAAATTACTAATACACAGCTAAAAAACCCTAAACTGGGAACCAAGCCTTACAACTACACTCCTGCTGATAACAGACAGCCAAGGATGAGGAGGAGCCATCCCCAAGTGGCCTCTAGTGATAAAACACCTCCTTTCCTGAGTTGCGCAGGGACTGAATTTGCTCCTCAGACAAATTTCTGAGCCTCATCTGAAACATGGCACAATACCTAATGGTCTCGCTTCAGCTCTGCATTTTCAGCTTCCCTGCAAATATATAAGCTCTGTACAGAAATTCATTATCTCTGCCTAACTTTAGAACTTATCGGATTGGCTCAGGGATGTAGCTCAGTGGTGACATGGCTGCCTCACAAACACAAGATCCTGAGTTTGATCCCCAGTACTGAAGGAAAAAAAAGAATTTAACAGATTGTGTTAAATCTTTACATTTAATAATAAAGACTGACGAGATCTGTTAGTGGTAGAAAAACTTGTAAACTTGGGAAAAAAAATAAAAATCCATCTTCATGACTATAAGGAAAACAGGAAGAATATTAAAGTTAGTTCCCAAAACTACAAATTATTTCCATAACACAATTTAGATATAGATATATCCCAGAGCAATCCTCCTGCCTCTGCCTCTGCTTCCTGAGTGCTAGGATTACAGGCATGAGTCATCACCCCTGGCACTGTGGTGTGTAGTACTGATTGCTGGTGGGTGTGAATCACCACGCTTGGCACTGTGGTATGTGGTTACCTAGGATCAAACTTGGGACCCTGCATTTGCAAGGCAGACACCAAAACCACTGAGCTAAATCCCTGACACGATATTTTTAACCCATAAAGTTTATCTGCAAAGCCACAGAAGTACTTATTGATGCCTATAGCTTTTAGCCAATCACTTACTAATGATTTAGTATTTCAATGGTTAGTAACTCTGTGCCATTATTTTCCCTGTTTTAATGTTTAACTGAAAAGAATACTGATGATCAACAAGAAACCAAGAAAGTGCTGCTTATTCAGGGCTCCTCCAAGAGGCATGCCCTGTTCTCACACGTGCCTGTCAGGCCCCTTGTCCAAGATGTCACAACAGACTGTCCCTTCACAGCCTTTGTAGATAAAAGTTAGACACAGAAATAAAAACATGTACATATTGTGATGCACTTGTGAAAGAAGGAACAAGATATTCTGCAGAAGACAGAGCCCGGACGAGTGACTGGATCAAGACCTCAGGGACAGTTAAGGAGAGTTCTGGGTTTGCTCCAGGGGGGTCTTTTCGCTGGGGGGAGGTGTCAGGAGGGTGCCTCCTTCAGCAGGTCACTCAGGCTGCACTGGAGTGTGGGCAGAAAATGTGCAAGGAAAATAAAAGGCACCCAGATTTAAGAAGAAGAAATAAAGTAGTTTTTAGACTGTCTTCTACATCAGAAACCCTCTTTCAAAAGAGGTTATTAGATAATACATTTGGCAATGTTACAGAGTAAAATCAATATATAAAAATCAATTATATGTATCACAAAATTAAAACTCATGCATAGTAATATTAAAAAATGAAACTCTTATGGATAAGTACAGTAGACATGTAAACCTGTACAGTAGAAAAGTACAAAACACTCAGAAAAATTAAAGATAACCTATGAAAATAAAATGTTAAAATAAAGAAAGTCAAATATGGTTTGGCAAAGTCAGAAACAAACATTAAATAACATTATTTTATGGGCTTCCCTGTACAAAGTAGGGGATCATATCAAGGAAGCCCAATTTACCAAAACAGAGTACAGAACACTGCTTAGATATGCGACCTGCACACTTGGCTTCAGAGCCCCATGTCTGGACCCAACACTTTGAATGAACTCTCTCTCTGTGTTTTAAGTGATTATACCACCACTCCCAACACAGGGCTGGGCACAAAGTAATGGTACAGTGTGCTGTGCTCACACCCACGTGCCACAATGTAGGGACCCACGCAGGGAGCAGAGCAGCTCACGGAGGCCGGGAGCCCCCAGCGCTGCCCTGCAGTGTCTAAGAAGAATGCCTCCAAAGCAGAGACTACTGGCCGGTGGAGAGTAGCAGTCCCCACCTGTCCTCTGACGGCTCTGCTGCTGTTGGTGTCCAGCCGCTCACAGAAGCCAGCAATCTGCTCCAGTTCCCAGGATGTGGAGGACACGGCCCGGAGTAAGAGACCCACTGCCACAGCAGGGCGACAAGCGCTGCTGGGACGTGGGTTCTGGGGCCTCTGACTAGTCAGGCACCAAGGAGATGAAGCCCCTGCAGCGGAGCAGAGAGCACGGCAGGGGGAAGAGCAGTAACCACACTTCCAGACTAACCCAGTCAGGCCAGGAGCGCTGCGTTCCACTCACGAGTCCCTCATCTGTCAGATTTTCACTGAAAGAACTAGATAACCTATTCTCTGTTTTTGTAACCTTTCATGTTGTAAAAAGTTCTATTTGATATCCAAGAGGTGCCATAATTTTTTGTGGAATCATTTGAAACTCCTTCAGATGCTTCAGTTTCTAGGTATAAAATAGGTATTTACCTTAAAAACCTATTTAAAACAAAGATTATTTGAGTTTTAAATGCATGTAAGTTATAATCAACTATTGATCAGTTCCTATATATAATCTCAGTGTTTTATCCTGAAGTAGGTTGTTCAAAGAATTAGAGGAAATATGTGAAAACATCAAAGACTAAGTGGCAGCCTCTATAAATCTTACATTTCCTTTCCCTCTGATTTAAAAAAAAAATTTTTCCTTAGTTTACTAATTTTCAAAGTAATGTATATAACAATTATACCTTACAATTAAACAAAACTATTAGCTATACATTTTTAAATTACTTTTTTCTTTAAATAAAAAACTTTCATATTGAGATGCATAGAATATAACAAAATATTTCTTTTGACTCCCAAATTAATCTAACATAGTAAACCAGAGCTTTTTAAAAGGATTTTACAACTACCTCCAAGAAACATGTAAATCATTAAAAAATCCCATTACAGCCGGGCGTGGTAGCTCACGCCTGTAATCCCAGCACTCAGGAAGCAGAGACAGGAGGATTGCTGAGTTCGAGGCTTGCGTGGGCTACACAGTGAGCTCGGGGCCAGCCTGAACTACAAAGTGAGACCCTGCCTCAAAAAAAAAAAAAAAATCCCATTATACACGGGGAAAGTGCCAACTGCACAGGATATGAAAGTCTTCATTCCTGAATGAGCTAGAGAAGTGTTGTGTGAGGGAAGACGGTGGGAAGGTTTAGGGACACAGAACACCCCATGCCCGTCTAAGACACCCACACCCCACCCCAACCTAGAACATATATCATCTGACATGGGAGGGGGAGTCACTGTGACTGATCACTGGACCCAGAGACATGAAAGTTCCCTTTATACCATGAGGGGCCTGACAGGAAAGAGGGGAGCAACAGAGTCAGAACCAGATTACAAGTGGTGGTTGAGGGATGCCAGTCCAGCTGGCATGGTTCTGGAGGACAGGGTGAGGAGCCAAGGGGCATGGCCTTCAGGAAGAGGTAAGGCACGAGAGCCCTGGGGGACCAGAGCCACGATGACAGCTGGGCTCTAGTCCAGGGACAGCCGCGCTGGATAACACTTCTGTTACTTTGACAATACATTTGTGGAAATCTGTTACAGTTGGAATTTTAAGTTCTAAATATAAGTCCTATCACCAAATTAAATAATAGTCAGTAAAAGATTTAACTTACAAAGAAGTGAAAGGTTAAGTAACTTGTGCACTGTAACAAGGCTAAAGAAGCACATCCAGGATTTAAAGCCAAATCTGACTTCAAAGGATTAGTAGATAATCTGATTCCAAGCGGCTCCCTCCTATGTGAAACTGAAAAATTGGAAGACAAAGTATGGCTGCAAATTTGTCATGTAAATTTTACTAGCCTGATTTCTAACTAAAGGACTTCCATAAACTAGTTCTTTCTGTCATAAATGTTTAATTTGCATCTGTCAGTAAACACCTTATGAAAATACTATCTTAGCAGCAATTACAGAGGTATGTTTCTTAGTCATTTATAATACAAGTGCAGTTTTAAAAACAAAACTCTAAAGTCTCTTCAAAGGCCAAGGATGCAACTCAGTAGTGCTTAGTGCGAGGCCTTAAATTTAGTTCCTGTTACAGAAAAGAAAAATAAGTAAAATCTCTGCAGTAAGAGTAAGTAAACTAAGCAAGCATGGATATAAGCATGAAATAGAGTCCTGTAAGAAATACTAAACTGTATGAAAACTGACGTGCAAAGTTTTTCCACATAATTATTTCTTCTTGTGATCACCATAAGAGGCAGGGGCTGCGCACACACCCTGGGAACCTTTGAGAGTCACTGGTCATGGCTGTGTCTCCTCACCCCAGGACCAGCTGTCACTGCAGGACCACCATCTGTCTTGTGGCAAAGCAGAACTCAGTACTCTAGCAAAGTGTTACAGCTCTGCATCACAGCCAGGTGCCACAGCTCTGAGGCACAGCTATCGAAACTCGAAAGCTCTCAAATCCAAAGTTCACACAAAGAAGGGGAGAAAAACCTTTAAGCAGGTTGGAGGGTGCAATGAAGGTGCACCCTCAAGTGTGTTGCCAGAAAGGAGAGCCCCCTTACGTAGGTAGGTGAGCATGCTCACTGAGGCAGAGGGTGGAGCTACACAACATTTTTTTTTTTTTTTTTGGTGGTACTGGGAATCAAACTCGGGCCCTTGTGTGTCCAGGATTGGCGTGGTACCACTTGAGCTAAATCCCCAGCCCCTACAGAACATTTTTATCAGAGGCAGAGCTAACAACATTCCAGAGGGAGAGTTATAGACCACTCTTCTTTTAGTTTTGTTTTTTTGTTTTTTGTTTTTTTTGAGACAGGGTCTCGCTTTGTAGTTCAGGCTGGCCCTGAGCTCATTATGGTGCCCAGGCAAGCCACCGCGAACTCAGCAATCCTCCTGTCTCTGCCTCCCGAGTGCTGGGATTACAGGCGTGAGCCACCACGCCCGGCACTGTGGTATGCGGTGTTGATTGTTGGTGGGCATGTCTCCACGCCCAGCATTATATGTGGTTACCGGGGATCGAACTCAGGACCTTGCGCTTTCGAGGCAGGCGCCGGAACCACTGAACTAACCCTCCGGCCCTCTTCTTTTAGTTTTTGAAAACAGGGCCTCACTTTGTAGTTCAGGCTGGCCCTGAACTCACTGTGTTAGCCCAGTGTGGCCTTGTACTCAGTCCTCCTGCCTCTGCCTGCCCAGTGCTGAGACTATAGGAGTGAATCACCACAGACCATTCTTGCGTGGGTCGGACCCAACAGAACATTCCTGAGACATCCCAAGTTCAAACAGTTACAAAACATTTAGCTCCACTGGGCAGGAGCTCAATCCAAAAGCTGTTACATTTCCCAAAGAAAACATTCTGTGGAAAAATCACGGAGTGCAGGCAAGAGCCGAAAACAGCATAAAAATGTTGCTTCCTTCCAGAAGTAAATCGGGTGCAGAGGCAGTGCAGGGAGAGGCAGCAGTACCCACTGCGCCATTGCACACCGGCCGAGGGGGATTTCTGTTGCCCCAGTGCCACTCTCACCACACATGGGAAATACACTTTCAATGCAGTCCTTAACTTTAGCCGCGCTTACCGGTGTCCCAGCGTTCACATAGCTCCGCAGCGTGTCCCTTATTTTGTGCTCGTTGAATTTGGCACTTCGCTTCACATAGATTCCTCCATGCTGGACAGAGAACAGTGGGGAGTAGAAAAATTTTATCTGTACAATAAGCAATGGCTATAGTCATCAGGAAAGCAACTTTACTCCCAAGATACATAGCATTAAACTCTTTCAGAATTTATGCTGTATTCAGTATGCTCAAATATTTGCACCAAAACAACACACAGTTGAAAACTCTTATCAGTTCAATTCATATAAAACTGCATGTCACATTGTAGTGAAAAATACATGAACATTTAGTTTTATTGGTAGTTGAAATAAAAATGCTTCATTTCTTTGAAATTCAACATTCAGCTGAGAATGTATGTAACTCGGTGGTCCCGGCATCAGCCTTGCAAGTGGAAGGTCACAAGTTTGATCAATTTGTACCACAAAAAGAAAAGACTGAATTTCTAGAATACAACCTTTAAACTAAAAAGTTGATCAAATGGATTCTAATTCCCAGTTTTTTCCACTGACTTCTTACAGAATCACTAAAAGTATCCCTAAAATGACAAACCCTCACAATCTTTAGGGATTTAAAAACAGATTCCATTGCAGGTATTTAAGTGGTACTGTATGAATTTCATCCCCCCAAAACCAGAGGCCCAAACTTCCAAAGACCACACGTGACCTGAAGGAAGGACCAAGGTAGAGTAAACTAAGGTCCTTACAGTGGGACCCTGGGCCTTAGGATACACCTTCCTAGGAAGAGGACCCACCCCAGGGCCAGGTCTCCTTGCTAACACGGTCACGCTAGGCCTCATGAAGGCTGCTGTCTCCACAGGTCAGGAGAAAGCCCAGGGGGACACCAACCTCACATACACCTTGGTCCTGGAAGTGCATGAGAAAGGAATTTCCTCACACTAAGCACAAGATGGCCATTGTTTTGTTCTGGCTTTTACAGATCATTAATTACTTTTATCATTAGTTTGTTAAGCTGAGTAACTATTAAATCCTATGCTTTTTAGCCTCCTATTTGACTTCAATATTCACATTCTTGTTATTTCACTTTCACTATATGGATAAATTACAGATACACAAACACACTATTAAAAAATAGCAAATAAACAAGGTATGGTGGCACACTCCTGTAATTCTAGCACTGGGGAGGCTGAGAAAAAGATCACTGAAAGTTCAGGGCCAGCCTGGTCTATACAGAGAGTTCAAGGCCAGCCTGAACTACACAATGACATATTGTTTCAAAACAAAAAATAAAAATAGTAACTTGATTTACAATATAACTATTTAAAAAACAGGGTGTAGCTCAATAGTAGGGCACCTGCTTGGCATGCATAAGGACCTGAGTCCAACCCCAGCAACTTCAAAACAAAATAAAATAAAACAAAACCCTTATAAATTCATAACTTTAAAACAAATTTTTTGTAAATTAACACATAAACTCAGCACTTGGGAGGCTGAGGCAGAAGGACCACCACAAGTTTGAGGTCAGACTGAGCTACATGGTGAGATGAAGGCAGCCAACAGCAAGATCCTGTTAAACAGATGCATAAATTTACCACCTAAAGAAAAAGGAGAGAAACACGTTACCTGAGAAAAGTAATACCCATACAGCGGAAGCCACTTCAACCTGTCCTTCAGCACATAGCGCACGTGCCCAATAGCGTCCTGCCGCATGGCCAGAATGTCGGCCACAATCCAGTCCACTGCAAGACAGAGCCAGCTCAGCACACGGAGCACCTGCACATTGCCTGTCATCCCCTCACAGCATAGGAAGGGCCTTTCCCAGCTCTTAAGAATATCTGATTAGAATTCTAAAATTACTTTAAATCAATCCCAGATACTTAAAAATTTTAAACTGTGGGAGTGTTTTATCATTACTTCAAAAGGCTTTTATTTCAAAATTAAAACACCAAAGTCACAAAATACCAAGTAATCAAACAGCAATAATTACAAAGCATAAAAAGACTCTTTAGTTCTCATTAGAAAACAAAATTTTTAATGAAAGAAGGGGACATTATAAGCAAAGAGGTCTAAATGAAACAATCAAGTATAGCTATTCTATATACAGATATGTGGACCAGGAGGTGAGGGTACCATATCTGATTGAGTTTGTGGACACAGTATATGCTCCTTACACACCAAGGGACATGTGTTCAGGCTGTTGTGACTATAGATGGACAGGGGTGTTACTGCCTCAGGGTTGCAGGAACAAGCACAAAGCAATGGGTTGACCAGGACAGTTGACAACGGTTTCCTAGAAGTTGTTATTTAGTTTCCAACAGGACAAATTCTGAATAGAGTGAGGGGCCTCTTTGAGCAAAGACAGCAAACGGGGCAGAGACAGTGAGACAGGAAATGCTTCACACAGACCAGGAGGAAAGGACAGGACGAGGACAAACACTAAGGTGTCTGGGATCCAAAGAAGCAGCCCTGGAGAGCGAGTGGCTGCGAGCTACCCCTTCTGCCACGAAGGAAATGTACAAGTGAGACCCGAGGAAGAGTCCGGCAGCTTTCTCAGATGAGTTCAAGGATGTAACCGCAGAAAGAAGAGGTGTAGCCAGCCATGGCTGCGCATGCCCATAATCCCAGCACTTGAGAGAGGCTGAGAATTAGAGTCTACATAGTGAGTTCAAGGTCTGTCTGAGCTACCTAGTGAGACCCTGTCAGAAAGGAAGGAAGGAAGGGAGGGAGGGAGGGAGGGAGGGAGGGCAGGCAGGAGGGTGGGAGGAAGAAAGAGAGAGAAAAAGAAAGAGAGGAGAGGAAAGAAAGAAAGAGAGAGAAAAAAAGAAAGAAAGAAAGAAAGAAAGAAAGAAAGAAAGAAAGAAAGAAAGAAAGAAAGAAAGAAAGAAAGAAAGAAAGAAAGAAAGAGAGAGAGAGAAAGAAAGAAAAGAAAGAAAGAAAGAAAGAAAGAAAGAAAGAAAGAAAGAAAGAAAGAAAGAGAAAGAAAGAAAGAAAGAAAGAAA
>PVIC010003821.1:0-66309 GCA_004025085.1 Thryonomys swinderianus | reverse complement strand
TTCAGGCTGGCCCTGAGCTCACTATGGTGCCCAGGGAAGCCGCCGCGAACTCAGCAATCCTCCCGTCTCTGCCTCCCGAGTGCTGGGATTACAGGCGTGAGCCACCACGCCCAGCATTATATGTGGTAACCGGGGATCGAACTCAGGTCCTTGCGCTTGCGAGGCAGGCGCCGGAACCACTGAGCTAACCCTCCGGCCCGACTACACATATTTTTGAAAGTAATTTTCATAGACATAAAATGCAGGTACATTTTAGGTAGTGAAAAATATGACCATAAACATTGCTGAATAGTTTGGGTTTGTATATTTGTATATATGATGCCTGACATAAATGACTCATCAACACAAATGTTTGTTCAGAAAGCTGCTGACTTTTATGCATGGAGATAAGAGATTCCTTCTTCCAGAAGAGAGCAGAGTTGCCAGAAGTATTTCCTACAAGCACAATTTTGCCATCATTTCCCATGTTGGAACCAATTACAGTGTTTTAAGCACAGCACAGAAAAGTCAGTAACACAGTGACTTTTTCATCATTTCTAAATTTAAATTCTGCTCTAGTCAAAGTGCAATGGAGGCTTGTGTCAACGTGCTAGTGTAAGAGTCAGGTGTTAGATTGGGCCCGAGGACACGGTTCAACTAGAAATCCACTGTTTTCCATTTTTAGCTCCACCAGAATGTGGTGTTCAAGAGGGTGGAGGCTGGAGTCTGATGTACGATGTTGACACGCTCTGTCTTCTGGGGTGAGAGGTTAAGCTTATTTCCCTCATTTTAAAAGACAAGGTGATGACATGCACAGAGACAAATAATATGTGGACATGAGAGAAATTCAATTCTTGAACGAATGATCAAAATAAATGGACATATTTGTGACTGACTCAGAAACAACCACGCTTTATGGTGTTCCAGGCAGAGTTTCGAGCAGTGCGAAGATGATTGGGCAGCTATTTATGGATGTGACAGAAATTTTTGTGTGTGAGGAGGGTGGCAATATCTGAGAGAAACATTTCTATGGTTCTAACTCTGAGGAAGCGATGCAGGATAGCCTTCCTCTATGTAGTTGCTAGTTCAATTACAAAAGTTGTTGTGTAATTCAGAAAATATTTTATTTTCCTACATATTACAATATAACGGCATAAATAATGTCAGCATTAATACAAAACATTTATTGAACCTTACAGTAGGCAAAACTTACAAGTGACAGGTACTTAACAGTGATAGATTTGATCCTTCAGGAAGTTAATTAAGTTATTCAAGACACTGGTCTTTCATTTGGAAAGTTTCCCTAAAAGCTCTCTTGTAGGACCTAATTGTGCTTGTATTTTACGTTGCTTGACAGCAACAGCTGATGTTTATTCTGCACCTGGCTCTCCAGCGCGTGTATCACAATAATAATTCTTATGACTTACAGCAAGTAAGTCTTAATACTTGCTGGGAGAATAAGACAGGATTTTTATGAAGAAAGAAATTCATGTTTTTCAGAAAAATAAGTTCCATTTATTTCTACCTGAATAGTTCGGGGAGTAAGACAAGATGCCATAGGTTTATCTAAAAATGTGGGGCTTACATAGATAAATTGTAATACAAAAAAAAATCCCTCTTTCCCTAAATATTAAGTAAGATAATGAGATCAGAATATTTGAGATTTTAATCCTCTTTTCTATTTTGAAGTTATTTTGATTAGGACATTTATGTTTTATAATGATAGAACTCTTCTTGATATTATATAAATGATAGATAATACTGACCTGAATTTCTTGGAAATTAAGTAGAGTTCTTCAGTCAGCACCAATGGCACCTGTAGCACTAAATGTTTACTTAGTCCGGATATTTCACTCTCTGTGTACAGAGCACTCAGTTCTGAACGGGTGTGCACCCATCTCTCTTCCTGGCTGCCGCAAGATGAGCAGCTTCCTTTACTCCGTGCTTCTCGATGAGGTGCTGGCTTCTGCATTCCCCCAAACACCGTTCCCAAACCATTCAGGACTGAAACTCCCAACTCTGTGGCCCAAGATAACACTTCTTCCTTACATGCTGACTGGCCCATGTATGGTTTTTCCCATAATGAAAATCTACCTATTGCGGCATGCTTTGATCACCTCGCCTTTATTATTTTTTTTCAAAGCCAATGAACTCACCTTTTTACACACCTTATCACATGCCACTTTTTGTTGTTGTTGTTGTTTTAAAAATCCGAACTGAACTCCTAGAATTAGGAGTAGGCACAATAAATCTGTAATATTTAATAATATGTAGTAAAGCTTTTGTTATCTCATCTCTTACCAATAAAACAACCTTTTTTCCTCTGTTCCAACTGTGCATATAGGTTTCCTTTGCGTTTCTGTTAGTTTTCCCGTCAGTGGGACACACTATTAGAAGCTCACAATTTAAAGGAGGGAAGGCTCGACTCAGTCCTGGTTTCAGAGATGCAGCGCAAGCTTGTAATATAAGACAGACACAGCGTGGCAGAGGGCCTGGCTGGCCAGAGCTCCTTAGTGCACCGTCACTGGAGAGCAGAGCGGGAGAAGAGTCTCCAGAGAGGTGAGGCTGAGGAGCAAACGCATGTCCTGAGGCCTCCATGACCCTCCCTAGCCTCTCAAGAGCACGTTCTTCTAACATACCAGGCATGTCTTTCTTTCTTTCTTTCTTTCTTTCTTTCTTTCTTTCTTTCTTTCTTTCTTTCTTTCTTTCTTTCTTTCTTTCTTTCTTTCTTTCTTTCTTTCTTTCTTTCTTTCTTTCTTTCTTTCTTCCTTTCTTTTTCTTTCTTTCTTTCTTTCTTTCTTTCTTTCTTTCTTTCTTTCTTTCTTTCTTTCTTTCTTGCTTTCTTGCTTTCTTGCTTTCTTGCTTTCTTGCTTTCTTTCCTTTCTTTTCTTTGAGGTACCATATTAGGATTAATGGTGCAGTCCACCTGACCATCCAGGCTGCACTTACCTTAGAAAATGTGTCCATATTTTTCCGCATGGGAGGGTGTCTTTCTTTCTCTATCTGTGCGTGTTGCCAAAATCCCCATGTCAGCCTATGCTCAGTCACATTGTCATTGAAGACTTAGCTGATTAACTTGTTTAACAAAGCAACATTGCAATGTCTTTCTTCTCTTACATTTGCCCTTTTCATACACACACACACACACACACACACACACTCTTGGGCCTTACTTGAATATTTTTATTGCTCTCTAATATTCTACATATTAAGTATATTTTATTTAGTCAATTATCTCCTATACATTTCAACTAAAATAAAAATGCTGAAGCTCAAGAAAGATAATTTCAGGTAACATCCTTCCTTAGTTCTTCATTATACTCATACCTAAGTGCTTTTTGTCTTGAAAATACATAATGAATTTTATTTAAAGAATGAATGAAAACACTTCACATTACCCTCTATTAAAACAGCTGACTTCAGTCTGCAGCTATACATTACATCCAAAAAGTTGTGTATGATATTAAATTTCAAACTTCCAAAAACAACAGATAGAACTAGTGAAATTTCAGTCAAAATAACAGTACTTCTCCCAGAATTAGTGAAAATGATTTAAAAACTCCATGGAACCAGAAAGGCAGCAACAATAGTGGAAAGTAAGAGCAGAGCAGGAGTCCTTATAATCCTAGATTCCTATTTAGAATATAAAGTAAAAATGATAAATATAAACACATCGATTAATGGAACAGAATAGATGATACGGAAATGATCCAGGCACATGCACCTGATATTTGCCATGTGATCAGAATTAATATACTGAAGGAAAAGAGACCTTCTTTAACAAATTGCACTAGGAAAACTGGTTATCAACATCCATCACATGAAATCTATGCCTATATCTCTCACCACCTACTAAACAAAATCAAAATGAAACATAGATGCAAACATGAAGACAGAAATAACTAAATTCCTAGAAGACAAAACAGGTGAAAACTTCTTAAATCATAGGCATGGGCAAAGACTTTCTGAACAGAATCCTAGTTGTACAAGTTATAACAGAAAGAACCAACCAATCAGGTTGTAGCACAGTACAAAGATTCTGTACAACAAAAGAAACAACCAAAAAAGTGATACTATAACATAAAGAATGAAAAACAAAGTTTTCTAGCTAATTCTCAGATGGAGAAATATTATCTAAAATATATATTGAACTAAAAATACCTTACATTCCCCAAAATAAAACATTCAGTCAATACAAGGGAGACTGAAGTGAATAGACACTTCTCAGGAGGACAAATGACCTATATATACATGAAAAGAGCCCAACATCCTCTCCATTGAAGAAATGCAAATTAAAACAACACTGGCATTCTATGTTATTCCAGAAAGAAGGGACATCATCAAGAGATGAAGTAATTATAAATTCTGGTTGGAACTGTAGGAAAAAATAACACTCCTACATTGTTGGTGACATTGAAATAGGTACAACTACTGTGGAAATCAGATGTAGATTTTTCAAGAATTTAACCCAGCTATTACCCTTCTAGGTACCTTCCCAGAAGAGTTAAGGATATCATATTACATGTGTGCCTGTGCTCATAGCAGCACAACTCACAATGACTACAGCTTTGAATCTGGTTACAGGACAGTCAGTCCAGAGTTGACTGCGTGAAGAAATGGTGCTACTCGTGGACGGTGGGGTACGGCTCTGCTAAGTGACATGGATTTGAGTCATTTGTAGACAATGGGTGTACCTTGGTAACATAACTGTTAGCAAAATAAATTGGACACATAAGTTTCAATATCAAATGGCTTGCCTTATATGACAAAACCAATATATACATATATATGTATGTATATATATATATATACTTATAAATATATATATGAAATCAAAATAAAAGAATAAGAAATAGGAAGATATATATATTTTTTTGCAAAAGGTAGCAAGTAGGTGAGGGGAGGAGGGAAGAGGGGACATACTGGGAATAGAAATGTGTTATATGCATCGTATATATGTACAAACTTCCCAAGATGAACGTAATCATCACATACGGCAAGTATGTGCTAGTAAAGTAAATAAATAGAACACTATTTTAATGTTGGCTTTTCACACGGATTAAGAATGATTTACAAACTCTAGAAATCTAAGACCTTTGTGCTATCTCACTCCTCCTCTCAGACTAAATTTTTAAAGAATGATTTGCTATGAAAGTAAACACCCGGTTAGCTCATGCTTTCATTTCAGTCAGGCTGGACTGGCTTCACGCGAAGAGCCTCAGAAAGCCCCCATCTTCAGCCTCAAGGCCTGCGCCACTGGGCAGCACAGGGGCTTTGCTGCTTCCCCGACTCCTGATAGTACTTTGTTCACCTTGAGCTTTTCATCTTTTATGTTTTAAGGTTCCTTTCGGAAAAGAATTACATATTCATAAGTTTATCTATCCAATGTAGATGTTTTCATTTATGATTCAACAGAAATAATTAGTTCATCAATGTGAGTGGCTTCTCTTAATAAATTATTTTAAATTATGGTAAAGAGACATCTGGATGGAACTCAGTGGAACCAATTTTCTGCATTACATTCGCAAAGTTATGGGTGTGATTCTGATTCATTCTGTGTTAAAAATATGCCCCTGAGTGCTATTATGTAAGACAAATTACGGTGTCACTGATACCCTTGCAGAATGTCATTATAAACAGCAGCTATGACACAATGAAAGTGTAGCTGCCAGTAAACCATGAGCCATAGCAGTTACATTTGAAGGTAAGCTATTTATGGTAATGACATGGTAATATGCAAAAGAAGCTGCTGATATTTTTGGAAGAGGAGACTTCCCTAACCCAGAATTTTTCAGAAATTATTTCACTCCTGATCACACATTTTCTTCACGCCTTGCGTATTTTGTTCTCTAAAAATGATGGCAGTGCTGACAATTTCCCAGAACTTCTTTGCCTTTAGAAAATCCCATATAATGGATGTGAGGTTCCTAACTAACATTTCAATTGTGGGCAAAGAGCTGTCAGATCTGAGTCTAATAAGACATTCAGATAGAGATATATTTCAAGTAATAACCAATCCCTTCAGGTGGCAGAGCCTCCATAGAAGCAATTTCCATCTTAATCATCTGAAGATAAGTTTAACATCTTCATGAAATTGATGGTTTTTATTATATGGAGAGTTTTTTACATTTCAACAGAGTTCTATAACGAGAGTACAATATGGTAGCATGCTATACACTGAGTGCTATTTAATCACAGTAATCTCAACGTAACTTCTTACAGGTAGTGACCATTCTGTCCAATAATTTTCATTTAATAGTGAGTTTCACTAAGTAAATGTTAATTTTTTAAATAAATGAGAATTTATTAAATAAATAACATTTTAAAATATATTTTCAGTTTTTTTATTAATGTGGTAGAAATTTGATCCTCAGTTATGGCTGACTTTAAGCAAAATACGTGGTCTTATTGTATGTATTTTTCTCAGTGTGGTGACTCTTTTACTCATAATTTTCCTCAATGTCTTTGGCATAAAATAATATGAGTCATACCCAGGTGTCATGGCAATACTTGTAACATCAGTGAGTCCAGAGGCTGAGGCGGGAGGATTTTACTTTTGATCTATGTTGGACATATTAGTAATAACCTCCAACTGATAAATAAACATAAACAAAGGGCTGCAGATGTAACTTAGTGATAGAACTGTTTACAGAGAAGCAGGTGTAAAGTCCTTAGATTGAGTCCTTAGTACTATATCCCTATGTATAAAAATGCATATTTCAGAGATTTAGCTCAGTGGTTCCAGCACCTGCCTCGCAAATGCAAGGTTCTGAATTCGATCCAGGTAATCGCATACAACAATGCTGGGCGTAGTGACTCATGCCCACCAGCAATCAGTACCACATACCACAATGCCCAGCGTGGTGGCTCACACCTGTAATCCCAGCACTCAGGAGGCAGAGGCAGGAGGATGGCTGAGTTCGAGGCTTGCCTGGGCTACATAGTGAGCTCAGGGCCAGCCTGAACTACACAGGGAAACACTGTCTCAAAAAAAAAATCATAATGACCTGGTATAAATATTTATATTTAATATACAAAAAGTGTGATAGGAAATGTAGTGACAATATTATGATTGTCACGTTCAGAGGAAAAAGAGTTCCAGAGAAACAGAAAATCCCAGGAGCTGGGTGTCCATAGTGCTGGGTCAGCTCAGTGATGGCCGCCTCCCCCTCCGGAAGGCCGGGTGGTATTTGTATATGTGCTGCCGAAGCGAGCACCGGAAGGCCGGGTGGTATTTGGAGCAGGGACGGTACTGGGGGAAGACAGAGCAAAGGAGCCCACTGACACCGGGTCTGGAGAGTGAGGAGCTGAGTCTTTATAACAGATGTTAAAGTAGTCGTCATGTTCCCCACAACGTGATAGCAGAAGTTTTGAAGTCACTGATTTTTAGATACACTGTTTTTTGTCTAACCAGAGGTATTTATGTTGTTGTGTATGAGTAAGCATGATTAAAAAGAATATTTTTTCAAAATTTCAAAATTATGAAATAACTAGTTTTCCACTTTGTTGTATTTCATGTACTGTATATTTTAATTGAATTATTTATTGGTACATTTTATATATAGCTCACCATCACATTTAACATTGGGGAATTTGTACCAGTATGTGAGAGATGGTTAATTCTCATTTTTAGCATATCCCCACCCACCCACAATCCCTCACCCCTTATATACATGCTATTTCTTTTTCTTTCCAAATCATAGTTATTCTTTCCCCTCTTTACATTCCCTACCATATTTCCTTTGAATAGTCCTACTTTACAAAATATATCATACATAATTCTGTACTGTTCATTTATTCAGGAAGAATTAATTTAGCTCTGGTAATGTACCAGGCATCCTTCTTGATGAAACAAATCCAGTATTGATGAAACCACTTCACTGATCTGTTGGAAATTACATTTCAATTTGTGCCATGCAGACACTAAATAAGAAATAAATATATACCTGAACAGAGTATTAAGAAGGCGAAGTCACTTAAGGCAAAATCAAGAGGTGAGCATATATTTAATTAAATTTGTAACTGTTTGAAACTCAAGTTAACTTTTCTATTGTATAATCTGCAAAAAACATAGACAGTGAAAGATCTGGTTATAGTCTGAATTTTTCCTAAGAATATAAATGTAAATGTGTCACTACTTTGTAACTATGTTTTCAGTGTCTGAATAAATAAACTCATATGGGATTGATTAGCTTAGTGCTTTTGCACACATATACATTTGTGTGTGTATAATGGCCAAAAGTATTCATCACTTTCCTCCTTGTTTCAAAACCAATAATTCTTATTTCTTTTAAAATTTTAACTTTTAGGAAAAAATGATTTCTAAAATATTCAATTGCTGTTTCCATCAGCAATATTTAGGTGACCATGTGGGTGGAGCAATTCGCTTCTCTCAGATTTGCTGGTTTTGGTCAAGTGTTTGGCCCCCACACATCGTGTGGTTATTTAATGCCTCCAATTACTGCTCTGGCTCATTCACTGTGGTACTGTACTTTACAAACTATTTTCTTTTATGTAAAAAAAGGAAGTTCTGTGACAATCTATCACTTTGGTGTAAATTCAGAAACACTGTATGACTTAAAGGTCTCAGAGAGAACGGATCCTAAATTTTTCATGCTCACTCCCAAGTAAACTTGTTACATTAAATTATTTTAGAATGCAGATAGAGTCTTATCCAATACATTGTCAGTGATCAAGATTCCAGCGTTACAGAAAAGAAGTATAATTTCACATATTCTGACAGTTTCTTGGAATCCTCAGCAACAGACAGACAATTCATAGCTCACATCAGTGCCTTACAATATTGGAACCGGCTTAATAATACCAATTCTTGCTGAGAAACTTTCAATATTCTGCTGTTGTCTACCAAACTAAATCAAAATGTCATGGCTTGATTTAAAGAATAGTGTACATTACAGAGCCACTCGAGTTACAGCTTGGTGTGGGGATGTCTTGCCTAGAAAATCTGTAAATTCTTTAGTATTGCCTGTTACTCTTTTTCCATTAACTATTGCACTGTAAGGGCTTGAACTGTTATTTATAATGCTAATCTGCTGGAAATGACTTCTAAGGCTCCTTCCCAATTAGAAAGGAGTTCTACTTTCTCTTAATCCCATATGATATATTTTGATTTTTTTTAAAGACAGGGTCTCACTTTGTAGTTCATGCTGGCCCTGAGCTCACTATGTAGCTCAGGCTATCCTCAAACTCAGCAACCCACCTACCTCTGCCTCCCAAACAGATTACAGGTTCAAACTCAGAATTTGTGGTATGTGGTACTGATTGCTGGTTGGTGTAAGCCACCATGCCTGGTATTATTGTATGTTGTTACCAGGGATCAAACCAGGGACCTTACCCTTGCTAGGCAGGGGCTGGAACCTCTAAGCTAAATATCTGGCCCAATCCCATATGATTTTGTAATTCTCTTGTAGCACCATTCATAGGCAGTGTTTAAAAAACTATTAATTTCTTGGGATTGGAGATTTAGTTCAGTGTTTCCGGTGCCTGCCTTGCAAGCACAAGGTCCTGAGCTCGATCCTGGTAACCACATACAATGTTGGATGTGGTGACTCACATCCACCAGCAATCAATACCACACACCACAATGCCGGGCGTGATAGCTCACGCCTATAATCCCAGCACTCAGGAGGCAGAGACAGGAGGATTGCTGAGTTTGAGGCTTGCCTGGGCTACATAGTGAGCTCAGGGCCAGTCTGAACTACCAAGCGAGACCCTGTCTTAAAAAAAGAAAAAAAAAACTATTAATTTCTGTGTTGGTTATGCATACTTGAAAATTTTTTTCTGTGTTTAGTTTTTGTCAGTTATATCATGTACATTACAATACTGAGTTTACATAATTTTCATTCACCTTTGTGTTCTCAACTATTTATATGACACAAGATAACATATTCAGTGACTGAGCTCTTTGATAAGAAACAGCTTTTATTGTATGTAGTACAATGTTATAAACAAGTGTGTGTTTTTGGAAATGAATTAACAAAGATATGACCTTGGAATAAGAGTGTATCAGTAAATGCTTAGTGACATTTTAAAGCCCATTTTCTATTTTCATTATCTTTTGGTATTCTTCTTCCACCTAACTCATGTTTTATTCTTGAATTATTAGTTCATGAATGTCAATTTTTCTGCTTACACTTATCAGGATAAAATATTTCTCATTATTACATTAGTTTTTGCATTGATTAGAAATAATTTTGAATAGTTTAGGTATTTCTCTGTAATTTTCAGAAAATGTATACATAATAAAATGAAACCTGTACAATTTTGGCAAAAATTATATATGTATAAAAACATACATTTACATTTTAGTACTAATTATATCACATACAACAAAATCAACTTTGTTTTTGTTGTTGTTGTTGTTGTTGTTTCTTGAGACAGGGTCTCCCTTTGTAGTTCTGGTTGGCCCTGAACTCACTGTGTAGCCCAGCCTACCCTCATATCACAGCAGCCCTCCTGTCTCCCAACTGCTGGGATTATAGGCATGAGCCACCATGCCCAGCACTGTGGTATGTAATATCAGAGATTAAACCTTTCATTTGGCAGGCAGACATCAGAACCACTGAGCTAAATCCCTAGCTCACAGAATCAACATTTATAAGAACATGAACATATAAATAAATGACCCTATAAATAACTATGAGGGGGTGCAATTTCAACTTTATAGTTAATAGCTGCCCCAGCATGCACAAGGCTCTAGATCTGGTCACCAACACTACCAAAAATTATATATTAACACACAGACACACACACACACACACACACACACACACACACACACACATTTTAATCAAGTGATCCTAAAACCATTAGGCAAAATTTGAAGAGTAAGAAGATACTACAATAATCATCACAATTTTTATTAGATATTTATCATATATATTATAGATATATACACCTACATACACCTATGCATATATGTATATGTCTTAGAGAAATTTGTCAGATAACCTTAACCAAGTTATCAAGGAACTTGAAAAATAATACAACATTGCTGTATTTTGGATATCTTGCATGATGTTAGAGGATAAGAATATCATATTTATGGTATTTTTAATATGCTAACAATGCATAAGATACATGTGATTAAGAGAAATCTTCAGGAAAACTCATATTGAGAAACATAAATACTTAATGAAGTACCAATAAGAATCCTATATAATGAGTAGAGAAAGAGAAACTTTTCACAGATTACGGAGACTAAGTCTAAAATAAAAATAAATACAACATGTGGTTCTCCCTGGTATATCAGAACAGGAAAAGTCATTAGGAAAATTTTTTAAATAAGTTCATTAATTGAGTTAACATTATTTTACCAATGTAAGTTGCTTCCTCTTAATTATTGTGCCATAAGTATTTTCCATTGATGTTAACTGTCAGAAGATAAAGAATATATATGAACTCTGTATTATCTTTTGGAAGTATCTGAATATTTAAAATTATCTTAAAAATATTTAAATGTACATCACAAATACACTTTAATTTGATCAGTCCTCTGTTTTATGATTAAATGTATTATAAAATTAAATACATACATTTTTCTGCAAAATAGTATTATTAATTCATTTCCTCTATTTGTAATGTATTTGGAACCTAGATATTGAAATAAAAAGCTCAATGTTCTGCAAATTTAAGATATAGCTATGATACAATTGATTACATTCTTAATTTAATACTTTAAAGTAGTTGCATATTATATTGCTTAAAATTACTAAAACTCAGGAAACACAGTTATTCAGATTTTGTTAGAGTTTTGTTTTCTGTAAGCATTTTAAGCACCCCTCAATTGCTGCTTTTGTTTTGTGCAACATTATACAAGTGGGATACATCTTTGCTTGGTATGTCTTACGGTAATTTATTAAACTAATAAACATCATCCAATATAAACTAACCTTGTGGCCATATTTATTTATGAATAAATAAGACAAATGTCTAAATTTTCAATAAGGTAAATGACTAAAATTTTCTTTATAATAAAATAATTCAATGACATTAAATGAGGTCAGGTCAGAATTTTAAAAGTACAACAATCTAGGGAACTTAATAAATATCATACCTCCAAGGAGAAATTACTAAATGTATGGGATGTTTACTAAATGCAACACTGCTCACTATACTTGATAAAGTCCTTCACAGATGGTGCATGTTTATCTACATTTATCCAATTTATTTCCCCAGGACAGATGCCCTGTAAAAAAAATTCTATTCCCCTGTGATTTGTATTGAATATCTCAACACTTACCAAAGACATATAGGACAAAATGCTCTAATTCTCTGACATGCAGTTTGAACCATCCACTTGTATTTCTGCCACAATTATAAAATCTCCTAAATTTAATGAATTGGTAAAATGGCATAATAAGTATATAAGTACATAAGTATATGAGAAAACTGATAGCAAAATAGGCATTTTGCATCTCCATGTTTTAAAAGAATATTTCTAAAATTTTAAAATGTTGACAAATAGAAATTCATCATTTTCATCATCAGTTATCTCTAACACTACCTATAATAGTCAGTATCCCAATTTTTCTTACACAAGCCCCTTATATTTTAACTTATTTTAATAAACATATTGCCTGTTTTATTTCTGAATAGATATGGGCTATTTAAATTTTAATAATATGATAAAGCAGGTTTTACCTCATTAATTGAAATTATAGAAACATTTTAGAAATGAACTTGTGTCAGCATAATACATTCATTTGAATTGATGTGAATATAGAAATAAGTGATGGTTTAGTATGTGTGAATTCCACTAAAACTCAATATTAATTGATTTGTACCTTTCCTGTTACTTTCATCTATGCTCATCTATCTTGGCAATGGGAGGCATAACGATGGTGGTAGTGCTTATATTTTTTTTATATCTATAGTCAAGAATATAGAATAATAAACAATTTTTGCTTTATAACTTCCAGAGGTGGTTACACCAAACCTCCTTCACAAAAGAACAAAGAAAAATACTAAACCAAGTAAAAGGCTACATTTACTGAGAATTCTATCCCACGATTTTATTCTAAAATGAAGAGTTCAATTTTTCCACCTTCCTACAAAGTTTAGACAAATTAAGTTTAGGTAAGAAAGACTAAATATAGTGCCCTAACATTGGGGAGGGAGTTTTAATATGTTTATTTCATTGTCTTCAGTGAGATAAACTAATGGCTATATTTTTTGTGATATGTTTTTTTAGCTTAGTTGTAATAACAAATAGCTTGAAAGCTGACTAAGGATTAATAACACACTGGTGGCTGTGTACAAGTAGGTCATAAAGATACGACTTTGAGCAACATATATGGTCTATACTCCACTGCTTCTCTTGTACTGTTCTGCTCAGCTTCTCATCTACCTTGGACTAAGCATCTTGGATTCAATATGTCCTTCTACCATGATGAAATTTTAATCATGTCCTGAAATATTTAAGGAGGATGAAATTAAGAGAGGTGGAGTAATTGGCAGCCCTACACTCAGGATGTAGCACGGGTCCTGCAGGGAATTTTGGCCATACTTATCGGACTAAGTAGGAACAAAAGGAAGATGCTATCAATTTTTAAAAACAAATTTTGTCTTTTGTTTCATTTATGTCATAATCAAGTGTAAAATTGAAACTCTTATTTGGTCTCCCTAGTAGAAAGCAGGTTTTTCCTCTAGAGATTTCTGTCTTCCTAATAGTGGCCATCCTTAAAAGAAGCACAGGGATCAATTTTTAAATTCTAAAGTCTTATTTTTTATGTAAAAATCCAAGGACATATTTTCATCATAAATGTTTAACAATTGTTAAAAATAAATATCTTAATATAAATATCCAAAGACATACTTTCATATGACTTTTAAGAAAATTGTTCAAAATAAATCCAATCAGTTTCATTTTCAATTATTATTTTATCTGTGTATTTAATGGCTTTAAATTCATAGTAATAGCAGAAGGAGGAAATAAATCAATAATTGATTGTGGAAATTATTAAAATATCTCATAGCTTATGTTTTTGCTTGTTTCAAGATTAATGCACTAACTTGTGTCATGACTAATCTCAAAATTCTACAAGATAATTTATGACTGGGTTTATGGTAGTCATACTCTACCTATTCATAGTATCCACCCAGAGGCAAACATGCTTATATTTTTTTCGGATTTCTTTCAAAACAATTCATGATAGCATATTTCACTTATATGGAATAAGGAGATGCAGTTCTCCCATGTATCCACAAAAGACAAGTAGCAGAAAACTAGCACTGAAAACTACCACTATCTACTATAATTATTTTGTGGATGTTTGATGTCCTCCATTATTCCTGCAAGAAAAGGTGTTGATGTATGGACAACTGTAACACTCCTATATGTATATTCAGATTCTTAAAACTGTCTGCTTCAGGAGTAGATAATATCTATACAATACAAAAGTCTTAAAGTTTAAGTCATTTATATTCAAATGGATGTACCTTCAGGGCATACTAATAAATGAAATAAATAGGTCACAGATCTGTAAGTACCAAATTTTTTCTTTGGTTTAAGAAAAAGGATGTAAATGAGCTCTAAAATATGTGGTGGATATTGTGAAATAGAAAATATTCAAAGAACTATTGGGTGTAGGAGTAAGTAACAAGGGGAAGGAAAAATATGATGGTAATTTTAAAAAAGGAAAAAAAAACATGTATGTAGGGGGTGGGGGTTGTAGGGTAGGTGGGGGAATGGGAAAATGAAAATTAAATTCTGTCATATACTAGTACAGATTCTCAATAGTGTGTGTGATTCTGATATGAATATATAATGTACTAATAAAGATTCCAATTTTAAAAAAGTCCTAGAATTCTAGCTAGAATGATGTTGATGTGTTTTTGTGAGAAATAATAGATAAAAATTGATAATAAATCTAGAAGGATGATGCTTACTTCTCTAAGGCAAACAGTGTACTTAAGTGGAAATTTTTTCATCATGAAAAATAAATTTCTAATATTTCAAAGATTATGATATAATAATAGGTTGTAACTTTGAGGCTTAGAATTAAAAATAATAAGGAAACATAGGAGGATTTATAATTTTACTTTGAAAGGGACCTAGAATCAATCGTGCAAATATATACTGTGCCTCAATTTTTGATGATAGTTCTGTGTCTCTTAAACATAAAATGTGCATTTGTGCATTCACCAGAAAATAATGACAATAATTTTTAAATTGTGAGCTACAATTAACAGGTGGTTACAGATTTTAATTTTATTAATGTTTTGTGCTTTATGGCTTACTTGTTGAGAGGGTGGATTGATTAGAATATTCCCTCTGTCTAAATCTTGGTTTGATCTCTAAATTTTTCAGTCCAAATAAATTACTTAACTTTTATAAGTGTTAAATTTCTCTTAAAATGAATAATTATGCTATCATAACATGTTTTCTTTTATATGTAAGGAACAGAAATGTACAAATGGAAAATTGAATAATGATAATCACTTAATGAATGCTAAGTAATATTATTACTATTTATAGATTTTAGGTAGTTATTTGAATTACAAGTGTGCCTTTGTACCTAATTTTCTTCTTAGAATATATAGGGGTTTTTTTTGCAAATAAGTATTTTAGGGCCGGAGATTTAGCTCAGTGGTTCTGGCGCCTGCCTTCCAAGCAAAAGGTCCTGAGTTCGATCCTGGTAACCACATACAATGCTGGGCGTGGTGACTCACACCCACCAGCAATCAATACCACATACCACAGTGCTGGGCGTGGTGGCTCATGCCTGTAATCCCAGCACTCAGAAGGCAGAGGCAGGAGGATTGCTGAGTTCAAGGCTTGCCTGGGCTCCATAGTGAGCTCAGGGCCAGCCTGAACTACAAAGCGAGACCCTGTCTCAAAAAACAAAACAACAACAACAAAAATAAGTATTTTACTTGGTAAAATTTTCTACTCATTCTCAAATAATTACCAAGAATTTCTCTGTGTAGACACATGACTATGAACACACACACATACACAAGAAATCTAGGTACTACCTAAAGCATTTTTCTTGTGTTCATTCAAATTGAAATGAAACAGCCAAGGCCAGAGGAGCATGCCAAATTACATGTTTAACATACACACACACACACACACAAGCACATGCATACATACAATGTATTCATATTTTTTCTCATAAATGGACATAAAAAGTAAATTTCAAATCTCCTGAACCCTTTAGTTCAGATGTAAGTATATCATCATATTATCTCGCATTTGATTATTTGAAATCTCTTCCCATAGAATAAAAAAATGGGAGAATCTGTAGTTAAACTTTGGAAATCAAGAAAATGTGCTTTACAGGTTCACTTTAAACATAACATGTTCTTAGACGTGCAGTTCAACTCTCAGTGATAATCCAAATCTACCAAACATTTTAATTTTAAACCTCTGTGTACTCTATAAGGAGTTTCTAATTTATTATATCAGTCAACTTAAAAGTAGATGTTTGACACATATCTAGATTATTTGTGTTTGTTTTAACTGAATTCTTTATTGGAACATTTTATATGCAACTCACAGTCACGCTCAACATTGGGACATTTGTACCAGTATATGACACGAGTTAATTTTCATTTTTACCCATATCCCTACCCACCCCACAACCCCCGACCCCCTATATACCTGTGCTTTCTTTTACTTTTCAAATCATATTTATTCTTTCCCTTCATTACTTTCCCCTACCACATTCCCGTTGGATATTTCCTATTTCACAAAATCTGTTGTACTTCTAGAACTCAGATTATTTGTAGGAGCTACTACTTCTAAGGAATTTGAAATTACTTGGCACTAATGAAACACACATGCACACATTTTTGACCCTAAAGATGGGCTGTGCTCATCACTAGTAATATAAGCATTGTTGTATTTGTGATCTTTCTCATCAATCTTTAGTTACTGCCGATTCCAAAAATTTTGTCAAAAATTGTGAACTTTTATGTCATAGGCATTCTGAACCTAAAAATACTTGTGTCTGTCCTGTAGGGATTCATGAGTGTCTTCTAAATGGGTTCAACTATGCCTGACTACTGCTACGATACTACCAGTGTTGACCACACTCTAGTTTTTCAAATCTCTATTTAGGTAAATGTATTTTAACAACAGAGGTACTGCACTGGAGGAATAGTCTGGAATCTCAAAAAAGTTAAGACTCAACCGTCATCGGGAAAAAGTATTTACTTAACATTTTCACTGTGACAGTCCTTTCTGCTTCCTAAAGAGCACGTTTTATCTTGTGGAAAATAAAAATAATTCTTTCACTGTATCTATAGGCAAATTCATTTAAATCCAAATAGGAGAAAGTGGGAGAATTTTAAACTCAAGACTTTTCCACACTGAACTATTTTAAAGAAGAGTAATAAAAATATAAAACAATTTCTTGATGATTTTATTCTATGTAATGTCATTTTGATAGGAAATATACAAAACTTGAGGAATAATAAACAGAGACAAGGTTCAAATATTTCCTGTCATGGATAATTTTTATGTATATATATATAAGGTAATTGTGAATTTTTAATACTAATAAAAAATATTTTCTCTAAGAAGAGCTCAGGGCTGTTTTCCTCTTTTGTATACTGGTGAAAACAAAGATTCCTTATATCTTTGCAAATGGAAGGAAAAGGAGTTAGTAATACACAAAGACATCTCCTGAAGCAAAATTCTAAGCTTGGCGGTGACTGCATATTGAATGCTACAAATGAAAATACACATGAGCCAGAACTTTCTTTCAGTGAGAGGGGGATTAGATGTCCAGTTTTCATACAGTTAACGTAAATAACATACCAGCAAATAACTGATATCCACATTTTAAAAACTGGGCTCATGACTATTCTGTGCTGAAATTACTGTGGAATGATTCAGTGTACCCGTAATTATTACTTTGACAAAAATTTGCTAGTTTTAAAGAGTATGTATTTGGAAAAACAGGGGTGGAATAATAAATTATATTCATGAGAACCAATAGTATAGTTGTGATAAATTATTTATTTGTAAAAGAATATGTAAAATATGCTCTAAAGTATTGTATGAAGTTCTAAATTTTTATAATATTAAAACTTATTTAAATGCATTATAATTTTAAGAAAATACAGCTAATTTGAATGGAAGAAATGCTCTTATGAAGGAATGAAAATGTCTTTATTTCCAAAATATCTTCAGATAACACCTTCATTGTTGTGTCCATGTTACCATGTGTAATATTACATTATTTCCTTATGTCATCATTGTACATGATTCACATTTATGAACTAATTAAGTGCCCACAATTTTATCAGGTAGTGTCTTACTCTCTTCATTTTGCAGATGAGGAAACTGTACAGTGCTGTGGATAGTATTCAAGAATGTAGCATATAGAGATGAGGTGAGCTTTGAACAGTCCAACACATCTAAGCATGATGAGAGCATGATGTAACATATGTAATGCTTTTATCCATGAGTTGTGAAACACAGACCCTCTGCAATAACCTGTTGTAATACTCCAAGATTTTAAAATATTTGGCTGAAAACACCTTTAAACCGTGGTAGATATTACAGTAATTAGACTAAATGGACTGAACCTCTGAAAGGGTATGACATACATACAGTTTTTCCTTTTTCTAAAAATTGAATTCTTATTGTAATACTTTATATACAGCACACAGTCACACTCAACATGGGGGAATTTGTAGCAGTATAGGAGACAAGTTAATTCTTATTTTTACCCCATATCCCTACCCACCCATGACCCCCCGCCCCTTATATACATACCATTTCTTTTTCTTTCCAAATAATATTTATTCTTTCCCCTCATATTTTTTCTTTTAATTGCACATATCAAGCACTTTTGTAGTTTTTGGGAAAAAAATGAGCAATGGATCAGACAGAAAATGTTAAGAAGAGCTGAAATGTTTTCCATTTATACACAGAAAACTCCTACAAAATATCCTTAAAATGACACACATAAAATATTATAGGGAAATGCCAGACATGGTGGCTCACGCCCACCAGCCATCAATACCACATACCACAGTGCCGGACATGGTCGCTCACGCCTGTCATCCCAGCACTCGGGAGGCAGAGACAGGAGGATTGCTGAGTTCGCGGCGGCTTGCCTGGGCACCATAGTGAGCTCAGGGCCAGCCTGAACTACAACGCGAGACCCTGTCTCAGAAAGGAAAAAAAAAAAAATCATAGGAAAATTATAGAATCGCAGTTTCCTTTCATACATACATAAGAGATGGTTAATGTATCTTCCACACCACAATTGTAAACCTATGTATAAAAGGAGCAAGATGCAAAATACTGAAGTAAGTCATGGTTGTTTTTACAGAATTTCACATGGGTCTTTACATGGTTTTTGAAATGCAAGCAAATCCAGCAGTGACGACGCCTGAGAAAGCAGGGGCAACAGGGAGGTCACTGCTCCTTGCAGGGAAGTTATAGCCATAATGGAATAGTATATTTTTCTACTTTTTATCTCCACAGTCACTCCAAATGTTAACAAAATGTAAATCTTTTAATGAGAAGCTTTTAGGTTATCTGTGCACATTGGGCTGGCTGACTCACTGTGTGTCTTCTTCCTTAACTGCCTTAACATCAGGGGAGAGAAACCCTCCAGTAATCTTCAATGCCCCTCACTTCCTTCAGCAAACACGCTGCTTGCCAAGTGAAACCAAGAGACATTTATCACGCGATGAACTCCTTCAGCATAATTAGTTGCATTGCAGTCTGATATATTACAATAGGTCTTTAGGGATCTGTACAATTGCAGTGAGAAAGGGAACGGAGCCAGAGGCCCTGCCTTCCTCTAAATAGAACACTTGGAGAGGAGAAAATCCTCTACCATGACTTCTAGCAAACAATTCACCTTTGGGTGTTTTTGTGTACTGTGTAATATTTTGTCTAAGTAGAATTTTAGTACTATTTTTTTAAATTGGCTATTTCAACTGGGATACCATAATATTTTCCCCTATATACCATGTTTGCCTTAATGATATCACATTGGTACAAAACCACAGTATTGTTTAAGGAAAATATCAAAGTAATTTAACCTATAAAACTGGAATCAGAAGGGACCTTGGGTAAAATAAACAACTCTGAACAACAAAGGAAAGGAAGAGAGCATTACAATCTATGATTTGAAATATTTTTTAGAGTAGAAAGAAATCAAAAAAGGATAGCAGACAAATAGATTTCTAGCATCAAGTTTATCAATGGTTAACTTTTTAAATTTGAATCTTTATTTGTACATTATGTATACACATCAGAATCACCATATATATAGATAGATAGATACATAGATAGATAGATAGATAGATAGATAGATAGATAGATAATGAAGAAATAGATATAGAAACATGAAGAAACAGAAATATATAGAGATCACCATATATATATGAAATAGAAAATTTTCAAAGGGAAACAGGTTATAGGAGTAAGTAACAAGGGGAAGAAAAAAAATGCTTGACTTTTTAAACTTAATTTTTTGTGCTTTATTCATCTACAATGATAATCATGTTCAATACTTTAGAGAGATTACATGAGAATTTCAGAGTAGAGGCCTCATTCTGTGCTCCAATCTCACTTCTCCCAGACCGTGGCCATATAACCCAGAAAAACGCTCGTGTTTCCTGTGAGCTCTTTACAGCCCTAAGGAAGCAGTGAGCTGCAAATACACAGAGCCATACGGCCCAAATGCCTAAGTGTGAAATGTGCATGAAAAAGAGCAGCAATCAGTAGATTTCAATTATCTTCTTTCATCTCATGTGTTCCTTCCATCATGATTTTTCTGCATGTTCTCTGTAGAGCTCTCCGAAGTGTTTCAGTGAGTGGTCGGCCAACTTTCTTACTGTGAAACCAGCAGTGTAAGACATCACATTGCTGAAGGAGAAAGGGTGTTAGACACGGGCTAACACTAAAGCGCTTTAAGATTAAAGGTTCCTATGGCTCTTGCTTTAGCACCTGTCTTTGTTGTGGGAGGTCAAGAGAGGTTTGTGGCAGGTGGTATCTTAAAACTCCCTGTTAATCAGAAATTGTCTTGGGTAAATAGGTCTCCTAGAGTACATCATAGTAGTGAATTATCACAACTGAAGATTACACGATAGAAAATATGTACCATCCCAAGGGGAGAGATATGTAGGTTACATTCTGTGATAATCACACTATCAAAACACAGAAGAGCAAATGTATGAAAACGTCTTTGGTATGGTTGCTTTAGCTCAAACCATGAATTTTTAGCATGTTAGCAATTAAGAGAATATTTTTAATTCCCTGTTTGACACTTCCAAGGAGGATTTTTCCTTTTCTTTTTATTTCTCTTTTGTTTTGTTTACGTCCCTTGGCTTAGCTGAGAAATTATGCCTCGTATTTCTAACACATTCCCTTTGCCATGAAGCCAATTCTCTTGAGGGCTATACTTTGTATATTACAGAAAATCATATTTTTATATAAATGGTATTTATTTCATGCAGATTAAAATACATTGAAGCTTTACATTGGAAATCATGTAAAAAGAATCTTTCCACATAGATTTGTGTATCATTCACTCTGCTCAGTTTTTATGGAATTTAAAATATGGATGCTAACAGATGATTTGCTTTGTTTCCTTTCCTACTTAGACATCTCAACACCACAATAAATAATATTTACAAGATGTGTATGGTAAGTTTTGAGTATGTACAAATTGTGCTTTGAATATCTAAAATATAGAACAAAAATAGTTTAGAAATCATTTTTCTTTTTCAAGCTATGTCAGACTCAACTTTTTTGAAAGGTAAAACACAGGTCTCATACAGTAATTATCAGCCTCAAGACAACCTAAGGAAATGGCATATATCTGTATTGGACTTACATAATATTAAAAAAAAATACATGAGGGCAGGAGATTTAGCTCAGTGGTTCCAGTGCCTGCCTCACAAGTGCAAGGTCCTGAGTTTGATCCTGGTAACCACATACAGTGCTGGATGCGGTGACTCACACCCACCAGCCATCAATACCACATACCGCAGTGCCAGGCATGGTGGCTCATACCTATAATCAAAGCACTTGGGAGGCAGAAACAGGAGGATTGATGAGTCTGAGGTTTCCCTGGGCTACATAATGAGCTCAGGGACAGCCTGAACTACAAAGTGAGACCCTGTCTCAAAAAAAAAAAAAAATAGAAGAATCAAGACACAACTGTATTCTCCTACTCAAGTTAACACTACATGGAGGGAAAAATTTAGGACTGCAAATGAAAGTCCACCTCTTTTCTGTCTGAGGCTCTGGAAAGAGAACATGAGCCCAGTCTGATCACAGGATAACACATGCTTGAGATCTCATATCTGTCGTTCTGCACTTGCTCAGCACACACTCCTGAAAGGCCAGGCATGACTAACTTCTATCTGTAGGAAGGTGACGGGGCAGCATAGGGTCGGGAAGAGAAAAGTTCAAAGGGAATCGAGTAATCTAATACAAATCCTTCATTTTTACATAAAATAAGATGAAAACAAGTAGTTTAGTTACAGAAGTATAGCACAAACTCTGCCTGTAGTCACCATTTAGTAGTGCATATATTTAAATTTTATTCTTATCCTCAAATTTTCAGTTTTTGAAAAAAAATTCCCTCCCTTCTCCTCCCCTTTCCATTCAAAGGCACAGTTTGCTCAAAGTCTATTTTAAAATAATTTGAATATAGAATGTCATTATCCCAGAACAATGTTTTCCGCTTTCTCTTGGTTTTCTTAGAAATAAGTCATGACACAATATCAAGGTAAAATTATTTATGGCTAATATAGCCCACATGTTGCTTCTCCATCTATAGAATAGATAATCTTCATTCTGAATTTGAAGACTAATTCTTGATTTTCAATATAGTACACCTGCATCATTAATGTATAACATCCTGATGCATTCAGTGAACTTAAAATTTTGTCAGTGGGTGAGATCTGTTATAATATGAAATAACATTCAGATGCAGTATAATAATTTATAATGCACATATTCTGTATATATGAGCTTTTATATAATTTTGAGAGCCCAAAGTTTTACTATGGTATCATAATATTATAGATAAACTTTGCTGAATAAAGTTTCACTTTCTACTTTTTTACATATTCTTAATGGTTTGAACTGAAAGGCAAAAGGAATCCGTGTATGAACAGTTTTAAGAGTCTCCAGAGTACAGGAAGAAATGAACAAACAATAATTCTAAAATATCTTCAAAACTACTTATGCCAAATAGTATGTAGATTAATGAAATTTAGCAATAAAATGAGCAAAAGCTGTGGGAATTGAAATATAAGAAGGAATATTGTTGGTATTTATGGCAAAATTGACGGGGGAAGTGAATGGAGCACTGTGAATAGGGAAATCATCTGCTATAATTCAGATGCCAAATATCCCATCAACCGCATGTATGTAAAATAAATATTGTGACATTAATACAAGAGTTCATTTTAAATCAAAAAATAAATAAAGTAGTATGTCTAAAGATACCCCTAAAGGAACTCTTTGAATGGGGCGGCCTCACCCAATTATGTAGATAGTAATTAAAAGGGAATGTTTTAAATCTAACTTTTAGGTACATTATTGCTTTCAGTGTATTTCTTGTCTCATTACACCTCATCCATCTTAAGAGATGAGCAACCTTAGAGCATTGTTTTGATCTCACAGGAACCTCCCAGATGAACACAAAGAAGAGTTTTGAGAGCCACAGAAGACAGCCAAGTAACATTTTCATATCCTGGTAACTGGTGGCCTTTGGAAATCCACTAATGAGGTGACCTCGCTACCTCTGCAGCTGAAAGCTTTGAATAATTTCTGCACTTTCGTCATACCTCTTCAGTTTTTCCACTCACTTATATCAACACCAAATCAACCAGTTCCTGCGTTTAAATTCCCACTGCTTCCACCTTATTCTATTCTATTCCACCACTACAGCATCAGCTTCGGTAGTTGAACTTTACACAGGGAATGGTACTAAGATGGAGATATAATTGAAATATTGCAGGTGTACTTTGCTAGGTAGATGCATGATCTGCTAAGTAAATGTGTTTCCTATTAAGTTGAATTAATTTCTCATTAGCCCTAATGTGTTCAGAGGCGTCCAGGTAAGATGATAAATACCACCTGTGCTTTGAACGCGCCATTAGGGAAAAGTTGTTGAGCACTTTGCTGAAACTTCTGCCCTCAGTTCGAGACTTCTGAAACGACCAAAATTGCACCTTGGCTCGCAGTTTGAAAGGTGTCAGCCCAAGACAGGGGTCCGTGTTGCTGTGAGATGTAGTGAGAAACAGCACTGTGCTGGGTAGCATCGTATGGTGGAGCGGAACGCCCTGCGTCGTGGCAGAGCGGGAGGAAAGAGACAGGCCACCTGTGCACTGGAGTTTCCTCTTCCGCTGTTGTCCCGTCTGCCCCCCCCCCATGTGAAATCCAGGCTGGCAGCTGGTGTCTGCTTCCACTTTGCTGTCCCATACGTCAATTTGCATTGGAACCACATTAATAAGCACACCCAAGCATGTACTTTTGTAATTTGTAGGTGTTTCTCAAAGCTATCAAATTGGCAATCAAAATTAGTCTTAATTATCCACATATGAACATTTTATGGATTCTTTTTGTCTTGTCATTTTATTCTGCTTACCACCACAAAACCATAATTCTTATGTTAGCAATACCATGAATACACTCCTATTAGAGTACAGTATTTATGTACATTTTCCTTCAGTTGCTCCACAGCACTGTTTTGTTCAAAACAGGTAAACCACATGGTAGTACCCTGTTCAAAAATAGCTAGTTCCAATTCTTCTGTAACGTGAGTTTCAAGCTGTAGCACGGATATTCACAATTTCCATCTCCCATGAAACCTCACCGACTGATAGTTCCAAGCCCCGCTGCAGGCTGTGGTTTTCCCGGAATGCACATATGAAAAAAGTTATCGTGACACATTAAATTCTAGTTCTGAAGAAGGAGTTAACTTGGCCTTTTTTTAAGTTCAAACTTTCTGTAGTAATGGAAAACTCTCCTCATTGTTTACAGTATTCTACCTCAATTCACCATTTTCATCAGAGCTACCCAATAGCTGCCTAATAAATCTTAGTTCTATTATTTCCCATCTCGGTATATATTCCACAACCTGCCACTTCCATAATGAATCACCCAGTCAGTCTCTCATTAAGAGCAAAATCGTACCTTTCTTCCCTGAATTAAAAAGTTTGAACACGGGGCCGGAGCGTTAGCTCAGTGGTTCCGGCGCCTGCCTCACAAGCGCAAATTTCCTGGGTTCAATACTGGTAACCACATACAATGCTGGTTGTGGAGACTCACGCCCACCAGCCATCAATACCACATACCACAGTGCCGGGCATAGTGGCTCACGCCTGTTATCCCAGCACTCGGGAGGCAGAGACAGGAGGATTGCTGAGTTCGAGGCTTGCCTGGGCTGCACAGTGAGCTCAGGGCCAGCCTGAACTACAAAGCGAGACCCTGTCTCAAAAAAAAGTTTGAACATGATCTACCTCAGCTCCTGAACTTTAGCTTTCAAAATCATGCCATTCTTTTATTTTGCTCTTCAGGTTTATGAAACACATGCTACCAACAATACCATCTACCTCCTAATTCTTCTGAAAGATATTTTTGTAGGCATAAGTGGGCTTGCTTTGCCATTCTTTACACATTTAAGTTCAAATGTTACCTCTTCATAAGAGAGTACACAAGAAAATCTAAAATAAGAAACCATGAAGCATACTATTATATTCTCACTGCAGTAAACTGTTAGCACCTCTGGAATATTAAGTTAAATATCAAAACATGTTCAAAACTAATTGCATGCAATAAATGTAAAAATTAAAGTCTTTGGGTAATTATTTGGATGGATTATAGGTATGAAATATTTTTTCTCAGTATTTCAGGTATTTTCAATCTTTTACCTTCAACATCTGTCTGAACTACATATGAAATTTGTCCTCTATGGATGAGAAAAATTAGACACTCAGCAGCAGAAGTTTGTCTGAAACTACATGTCAATTTGGAGGCAGAACAAGACACTGGACTTTACTGGGCTTATTCTGGATTAAATAGATTGCCTGAGTATTTCATGCCCTTACTAATGTCGGTAGTGTATGTAAGGGAATATGAACTTCTCGAAAACACCAATTTAAAACATTTTATCTTGCTGTCCACTCTGACCAGTGAAACTTAGTGTACTTCTAGACTCTGCTGTTACTCCCTTCAATATCTGAGTGCTATGCTTGATCCAATTATTTTATCAAAATCAGTTCAGGATCTTTTATTTGTTATTTTAATTAATGTATGCTTTACAAGATCTGTCTCAGTTGTGCTCATCTATATTTCTAATTTTTGTATCTCTTACAGAAAATTTTCACTTTTGTAAGCCATTTGTCTTTCCCTGAAGCCTTCCATATGAACAAATTAAGTACACATATCTTTATTCTTTTCTATCATTAGCCACATTACATTTGTTTTAAAAAGAATGTTCTCTGGGTCTCTTTTGTACACCGAATTCTGTCTGTCCAAAGTTCTTATGCCTATACCCAAACTCCCAATCTGACTGTATTTGGAGACTGGACTTTTACGTGGATAATGAAGGCAAATGAGGCTGTGAGAACTGGGCTATAATCTGATAGAGATGGTTTCCTTATATGCAGAGGAAGACAAACTAGTGATCAATCCATGAATACACAGACAGGACACCTGGTGAAAAGGGCGAGATAATATTCACCTGCAAGCCAGAAAGAAAGGCATCATTCCCCACGACTTCTTGTGGCCCTTTGACCTTGGACGTATAGTATCCAGAAATGGAAGGAGATATATTTCCACTGTTTAAGAAAACTAATTTGTGGTGTTCTGTGATGGCAGCCTGAGAAGTCCGACTGCCTCACTGAATTAAATTTTTGTTTAATAAGAAGCTAGAAATTTACACACTTATACCAAGACATCCTCATATATGTGGATCCATGTCTCTTCTGGAGTGCTTGCTACCTTTACAAGTTTAAAAGTCAGTAAGATGGTGTGCCACTTAAAATAGGCCACTTTGATATAACAAATCGGATACTGTGTGCTAGGAATAAAGAAAATGCTATAATGTAAATAATTATTTTTTTCAATTGTCCTACAGTAAAGATGCTTAAAAATCCCTCTGGGTTTTGGGTATATACCTGGGACATTTGACTAACAAAGGTTATCATTTCTGAAGCTAAATAGCTGATTACTAAAGCACCCTCAATTTCTAACAACCTCCTTCTGTCCAGTGCTCAAAGTTATAGGCTGATTTTTGTGTCTCTTGCTGATACAGCATATCACGTGATGCTATCTGACGGGGAACAGCCACAATTATTCTATAAACATACTCTTGTGAGTCATAGGTCTGATTTTCATCTATGTGAACTGTGATATGTGAAGGAATTAACTCTCAAACATCATGCAATTAATTTGCCATTTTGGAAAGTTTCCAAAGAGCACAGAATTTCTCTAAGAAAAAAAAAAGTTTGATTCAGTTTGCTGAATGAATATGTTGGAAGAAATGAATGACTGTTAATGTGATGACTTATGTTAGAAATTCATAAAAAGTAATTTGTGGACTACTCTGGGAAGAAGCTTAAAATCTACGAATGATTTGAAAATATCTAATATGCATTACATTTTAAAAGGATGATTTTGATTTTCCTCAAAGGAAACAAATCGTTTTCATTCAAATCTATATTGTATGGTGGTTATTGGCTTGAATTTGTCCTCTTAATGACAAGATAATTACTTTAGTCATTAAAGTAAAGGGTTCTTAGTGCTTATTATCCATTCTCCTAATCCGCCAAACATTCTATTTCAGGCATATTAGATTTCTTGACTGCACCAGGCAATCCTTCCTAATAGTGGCATCAAAATACACTTCATAACAACGTGATTCATGTTGGAGAGAGCTTTTATATTTAAAAGGTACTTCTCATCACGGTGCAATAAAATATATCCCAACGTTACTATAAAATTTTTTCTAAAAGGGAGTACATTTCTTGACTCTTAGAAGAAACCTGCTGCACATTTCCCAAAACTACTTTGACAAAGCTGCCACTATGCAGCCAGTGTTCTTTACATAGTTTCACGAAGATTCAGTATGGCAGTTCACCAAGGCCTCTATAAATAAATGCAGAGGGAAAATCATTACAAAGGCTCCCTAGTCTCAGCTGGCCAGAAAAGAGATAACTCAACAAAAATACGGTTTAGACAAAGTATTTCTGGCATGCCTATTACATTTCTGTGCCCTTTCTCTGACAGAACACACATCTGTCCTCTTGCTCCTGTCTTGTTCATCCCCTTTGTGTGGATGAAGTAGATTTGTAAAGTTACTACTATTTCAATTTGACCTGAAATATTTTCTAAAACAAAACTCATAGGAACTTTTGAGTGTAAGAAAAAAAAATGTTGGTCTATTTTGCTACCATCCACTTCACATGTGGCCTAAATATAAAATGAATATAAAATCAAAATGAAAAAGGAGGTGAAAGTGGAAAACACAGACAAACAAACAATAGGAAATAGGAGACAGGTAGGTAGAAGAGTTCATGAGGAATCTGTCAAAATTATGGCTATTGCTGGATTAAGGAAAGAATAGCAGAACCTATAACTGCTCCTAAATTAATAGCTACTAGCTTGAGATTTGGAAAAAAAAGATCTCTACTCTAATGGATCCTTATTAGATCAGCCCGTATTCCCAGGAGCAATGATATGACAGAGCAGAAAAAATAATAACAAGAAAGACTTTTTGATAACAGGCACTGTACAGTCACTCTCAGTCTTACAAAATGAACAAGATGAAAGTGTGCAGTGATTTGAGTGGGAAAATATCACATGGACGATTTATGATTGACAACAAATGAACACAGAATTGTGGGTACGGTGACCTGGGTAGCTCCCAAGCCAACTAAATTGACATTATCAAGTTTATCCATCATATTGTTCCCTTCCCTTCATGTGTCTGACAGTCTTAACTGAAGGCCAGTGCCTATCATTGCACGCATTTGCTTCTAGACTATTTAATTCCAGTGATCTATATTTTGATTTGGAGCAGATACTGTATCATTTTGATTTCTATATACTTAGGTTATATTTTTATTTCAGAAGATGTGTATTCCATTGATTGATATGCATGTGTTGAACCATCCTTGAATGTCAAGATCAATTCCTCTTGGGTATAGTTTATAATTCCAAGACACACCACTGAATTCAGTTTCATTTCATTTTGTTGATTATTACAGCAAATTTCATGAGGGTTGTTGGTCTTGTTTTCTCTTCATGGAAAGAGATTATCTGGCTTTGGTATCAGAATTACCATAATCCATTTTCAATTTCTATAACAAAATATCTGATATGAATAAATAACAAGAAAGAGAAGGATTTTCTTTAGCTATGCTTCCAGAGGCTGAAATTTTCAAAGATTTGGTGCCAGGATCTCTTTAGTGTTTGGTGAATCCTTTACTTCTGAGCCATGAAATAGCATAGAACAACTTGTGCTGAGAAGGAACAAATTTATGGTACTTCAGTTCCATCTTACTCTTCTTATAAAGCTATCCATTCCATCTTGAAGACTATTAAGATCACATTATGTCACTGTAATTGCCTCCCAAAAATTCTACCTCCAAATGGCATCAACATAGAAACTATAAATTAATTTTAGCTCATAGGAAATTTGACTGACACATTCAAACAGTAGTAAAGGGAACATGGGCCATATGAAGTGAGTTTTGAATTTTTTTCCTTTTTCCTTCTTAGTGCATTTGGCTGACTCAAGTGACTATGAGCATTATTTCTTCTTTGTATATTTGACAGAATGAATGTGTGCAGTTATCTTGGACTTTGTTAGGAGGTTTTGACTAATATTTAAATATTTTTTGCTATTCATCTGCTTAGGTTTTTCATTTTCTCATATTTCAAAATGGTTTGTCCTATATTTCTAGAAATTTGTTTCCCTACGTTTATGATCTAAATTTTTGGAGTATACTTACTCATGATAGTTCCCTATAATCTTATTTACTTCTTAGGTGCATATTTTAATGTGTTCCCTTTCATTTTTTATTTCTTTGATCTTCCTTATTTATTTTGCCTTGCTAAGAATTTGTTGATTTCACTTTTTTCAAAAGAGAAACAGTTCACTAAATATTTTTCTACCACCTCATTTAGTTTTGCTCTCTCATTTTGTATTTTTAATATGTTGGACAGGTTTGATCCTAGTTTATCATTTTTCTAGTTTCTTGAAATATAATTTTCAGTTATTATTTCAACTTTATTCTTTTACTAAGATATCAATGTTAGCAGATATAAATTGACCTCAATGCTGATGTTGTTACACCTTATAATTTTTAGTACAGTGTAGTCTCATTTCATTTATCATGATATACTTCTAAAATTCTTCATAAATAGATTAATAGTACAAGTGTTTTATAACTCAATGACTATTGGAAAAGCCCCATAAAATAATCTTTCCTATAATTATAGTATTTAATAATTTAAGTTCACACTTTCTTCAAGAAACCCTAACAAGGGCCAGAGATTTAGCTCAGTGGTTCCCATGCCTACATAGCAAGCACAAGGTCCGTGGTTTGATTCCTGGTAACCACAATCCTGAGCATGGTGAGTCACATCCACTAGCAATCAGTGCCACATACAGAAGTGCGGGGCATGGTGGCTCACACCTGTAATCCCAACACTTGGGAGGCAGAGGCAGGAGGATTGTTGAGTTCAAGGCTTGCCTGGGCCACATAATGAATGAGCTCAGAACCAGGCTGAACTACAAAATGAGACCCTGTCTCAAGAAAAGAAAAAAAAGGAAAAAAGAAAGGAACCATAACAAATAGTAAATGCTCATTTATGATGGACAACAAAGAAGACACACATCATTGTCTACCTGTGTTCTCCTGACAGAGAACAAAATGTGCACATTAAAACAGAAAGCTAAACAAAACAAACAATGACCTATGTAGGTCAAGGGTCAAGTGTTTTGGTAAGGAAACAAGACTGGAATCAGAAACTTTGTAATACCTAACTTTGACATTGTAGGAATATTTAGGTTGATATCTCCAAAAGATAATAAGAAATAGGCTGAAGTTTATAAGAATATTATGGGAAAGGAAGTAAGTAATCTTGCCATGACACTCATGGTGGATATGGATTAGGGTGTTCTAGATGAAGTTGGAGAAAGAAGGTGGAGCTGGGTCACTGTGCCATGTTAAAGAAGTTGGATCATATTCAAAAACTAATGGAAAGCTATTACAGGATTTTAAGAAGGTGAACAACCTGATGTAAATTACATTTTTTAAAATATGACTTTATGGCAAAGAACGTATTAAGAGACATCTGGAGGAAGTAGTCAAGAATACGTGGCCAAAGTCCAAATATTGATTGTGGTTTTGAGAAGAGTGGTGGAAAGAAGTAGAATGAATCAAAGTGCATAGCAGAGTGAAGAAGGGCTGGATTTGTTGGAGGAATCAGAGTATAAAGAAAAACATGACTTTGATTCTTGATTTTACTGTCTGGGTAGATTTTATCACCATCTTCCAGAGAAAAAGTGTGAAGAACCAGTCTGAGTTAGATATCAAGAATTTTATTTCTGACATTGTCTTAACTCAGACTTCCATCAAACAAAATGCCACAAGCCATAGCATAAATAACTAAAATATGTTCTATTTCCAGATACTAAAAGCTCAAGATCAAGATACTGGCCACACACACATAGGATTCATTCCGAGGTCTCTTTTCTTGGCTTGCGCAGGATTATTCACTGAATGGCTATAGACAAAGTCTCTTTGGCTTTTATAGTTCTCAAGTATAACTGCAGAGGGTATTGGGAGCCCATTGTTTTGAGATATTGAGGTGTTCACTTTAATTGAGAATTTCATGTGGCATGCTGAGTTTCAAATACAAGCAAGCCTACTTTTCAAGGGCCCTCATTTCCTTAAGTGTGGAGCACTTACAGCGAAAACTCTATGCACCACAGTCACATGCCCTGGCCGTCCTGATTATAGACTCTTAGACTTGTACTTTCCTTGCAATCGATCTGTATACAGTGAAGGAACTCCAAAAATTTGTGAATGTTCTTTCTCACTGAATTTAAACATATTTACTATTAGCTGAATGAAGAGCCTGATTCACAGACTACAGATGGCCACCTTAGCATTGTGTGTACATGTGATCTCTGTAGGCTAGAAGAGGAGGGGGAGAAAGAGAAGCTGAGAAGTGTCAGGGAGTTTGGATGATAAATTATATAATTATTCTCTATCAGAATTTTCAAAGTGGGTAATGATTTGGACAATCTTAGACCTGGTGCTTCTCAGAATAATTTCCCCTTTCAATTAATGAGTCTTTTACAGGATGTGAAGTATAGGTTTGAGGTTTAGATCATTTGACAGTTTAAAGATTATACCTCAAAGTGTTCTGCCGCTTGATGATATTTAAGTCATTTGTCAGTCTAAATTTAATTCTTTTCTAGGTTAATGGCATTTTTCCAGGAATATTTTAGAAGTTTGTATTTTTCTTTATATAACTTTTTTTTTTTTTTTTTGAGACAGGGTCTCGCTTTGTAGTTCAGGCTGTCTCTGAGCTCACTATGTGGCCCAGGCAAGCCTGGAACTCAGCAATCCTCCTGTCTCTGCCTCCCGAGTGCTGGGATTACAGGTGTGAGCCACCACGCCCGGCACTGGGGTATGTGTTATTGATTGCTGGTGGATATGAGTCTCCACGCCCAACATTGTATGTGGTTACCGGGGATTGAACTCAGGATCTAGCGCTTGCGAGGCAGGCACCAGAACCACTGAGCTAACCCTCCGGCCCTATATAACTTTTCAATCTAAGGATAACAATATCTCTTTAATTTTAGACCATTTTCAAATATCTGGTTAAATATACATTTTTAATTTGATCTTTCCAGAAGGTTAAAATAGGGGCTGGGGATATAGCTCAGTGGCACCACTCCTGCCTCATAAACTCAAGCTCCTGAATTCTATCTCTGGTAGCAAAAAAAGAAAAAGATTAATATAAAATAGTATTTAATTTTCTCCCTCATGCTTTCACTGTTAAAATACTATCTTTTTCTGATGTATTTATCTACTTCTTATTGCCTACTAATTCATTTATTTTTATTTGTATTATTCTCTCTCATAGTATTTACTCCATATGTTATATTTGAGTCATTATTTTAGTTTATCATTTCTTAATATTCCTTTGGTTCCTGTTATATTTTTCTCTTCTTGTTAGTGTTTATAACTCATATTTTAAATATTCAAACTGTCTGCCTAAAGGTAAGAACATATCATCTTCTTTAGAATGGAATTTTAGGTTTACTTTTTGAATTCCTAGAATGTTAGTCTTCTGAAATATTCACTGTTTACTCAGAGTGAAACATTGGAGCCCTAAGTGTAGATTTTGCCACATGTACAGTTTTGGTTGGAAAGAGGTTGGACACAAAAGCCAGTAGGATGCTAGCGAGTTTCAATTTGCCAATTCTCTGGGTATTGATATTCTCAAGATTAGTTCCTTGGTATTATCTCTGTGGCCACAAGAAAACAAGAAAAGACGGAGAGAAACTTATGAGCTCAGAAATGACCAATTATAAATTTGTGTTCTAAAATCCTACATTTCCAACTTGATGAAAAGGCAAGTTACTGACTTCAGGAAACGTGTGCCCAGAGTGCTCACTAATGTGTGGCAAGTCCACCTCATGCTCCTTTGTGACTATTCGTTTTATGTCGAGTTTTGACAAAATTATGCAGGAAACAAAATAAAATAGTTTTATTGCCTATATAAATGTCATCCTTCTGTTGATTCTGCAAGTATCAAACAAATATTCTCGAGAATTTAGATGTATCAAAGGCACTAAAGAGCAACCATCTAATATAGAGCTACTTAGAACTTCAGAGTGTAATATATGGCCTCAGTTTACAGGGGGGAAAGAAAAGAATAGAACAGTTGTGTTGTTCACCTAAAATCTCAGCCATCTAGAGTACACAGTGAAGAAATCTAGAATTGCATTTTAATAGACATTGATTTCTACATGGAACTTATTTTGGAGAAATTGTAGCATATACTCTATATTGCCACATACTTTTTCAGTCACATAGAAATTTTTAAAGAGAAAACTTCTAAGAAATAGAATGGTTCATTTCAGACTCAGTTTGCATTCTGGCCCCATGAGCTCTGTATTTCTGTGTTCAAACAACAGGATTGAAATAAACTGAAAAACATAGTGCTTATATGATCAAATTAACAGAATTTAACTAGTAGTAGCTACATCCTTTTATGTGTCATTTTCCACTTGGAAATTTTGTGCTTTCAACACAAAACAAGGAACCAATATTAAAACTACAAAATGAAGCATAGATTGAGAAAGTGGAAATTGTATTTCATACATGAAAGTTTAGGCAGGTGCTGGAACCACTGAGCTGAACCACTGAGCCAAACCCCAGGCCCCAAAGATCATCTTTTAGGATCATTTGCTCTTTAAACTAAAAGTTGTATCGAAAGATCATGAATACTTAGAAATAAAATGTAGATGCAGAACAAATGATACTGCTGTCAGATACACGCAATACATCATCACTTCACATTCAAGCATTAGAGTTACTCTGAATTATTTTGCTGGGTAAAATGATCCAAGTAATAGATATCAGCAGTATTCCTTTTGACTTGTTGCTTTTGGCCTACTTTAAATTTCAAATATATTTTGAAACAATTTTAAATTTACAGAAACATATGCATAATCACAAACCCAGCATAATTCCAAGTATTAAAATCCTGAAATTTGAAAATAGCTAAGGCCAATTTTTGTATTGTCCACCATCCTGTAAGTTTAATATCCTGAATATGAAATATTCATAATCAAGTTCATAAAAAGTGAAAATCCCAGAAAACAAAACAATGTTTTTAAAAGAGAAACAGGAAAAATATTTTGAAGAAGGCTTTTCACAACTAGCTATGGCCTGAATGAAATGTCAGTTTAATCATGGATTTGTGTGTATTTGCATTTCTTCCCCTGACAAAATTGTAGGATGTCTTCATGACTTAAAACTGTGTTTATTAGAAGAAGCCAAAAAAGTTACTGACATTCAAAAATAATGTTCTGCACAGTAGGATAAGAAGATGTGAAGATAATGCTGTGTATGTTTATTTTGATGACTTCACCAGCTTCGACAAACATTGCTCAGGTACACTATGTGATACCACTGAAAGGAGTTCATTTGATGTTTGTCTCATTATGAGTGGGAGTTAGGAATTTGGGGCTGGAAGACAAGAGAGTTAAATTTTCATTTTTATCACACTGTACCAAAGGCATATGCTATCAGAATTACAACATCTGAAGTTGACCTTTATTTTTATTTTTTTGTTGACATAGTAATTGCAGTGTTTTCCTACTTTAAAATTATTGTTTATTCCACTTTTTCCATGCTAGATTCTATCAAAGTAAAACCTTGTCCAAACCGCTCAGTTAAAGTTTAAAGAATTTATTTCCTTTTCTCTCAGATACTAAAATACAGATGTCAGGTTTTTGAAGCTGTTTTAATGGGAAACTTATCTTTTTCCCATTCATGTATTTATTTTAATCTTTAATATCAAAAACGCACTTATTTTATACTTTCAGTTATACAGTAGTATTTGATTTTATTAAACAAACTGTTCCAGCTTTGACCTTTGGAAGATCTATCAAAGTACATGAATGTGCTTTTGGTGTATCACCATCCTGAAGAGGTTGTTCTGTTTTATTAAAAGTTCATTACTATCTGGTACTAGACAACAGCTCAAGAACCTCCTGTACACTTTTGTGCCGTGTTTTACATTCAGCCATTTCTCCAAAGAGCTGTAGTTTCTTCATCTAGAAAATGGCATCAGAAAACAACATCTGAGCAGTAGGTAAGGTCATTGTTCCTGGATACTGCAGTGAGAGGCCCTTTTGGTTGACAGGGTAAGTGAATTGTTTTATGCATACAAATAGTTCTTTCTATATATTAACCACCTCTACAATGACCTATATATAAATTAAAATCAAAATATCCTAGTGTATCCACTGATAATCTGAAATATCCCAGTTCGTCCATGTAAAGACTGGTTTCCACCATCTTCTTTTCATTTTTTTCACAATTCAGTTTTAGTAAACATAGATGGTGTCACCAGAAATACTAACTCACAACCTCGCTGAAAATGACCTCATAAACTACAATCTAATTCTTATATATTTTAAGAACTTTTATTCTTATTGTGTCCATTCTTTTTTCCAGTTACGTTTGTTAAGGTTTGCTCTTTTGCTATAAAGATACTTGGGTTTTGACAAATGCATATCCAAATTTATCCAAACTTATAAAATGCTTATACTACTCTAAAAATGTTTTCTGAAATACATTATTCAGTGGCTCTTTTGTCTAGTCACTCTGAGCCAAATGTAGAAGTATGGTGCTCAGTCTTGATTATAAAACAGAGATCTAACCAAAAAAAATGAATGTAGAAAGAAGCTAATAGGCTGTATATTGTGAAATACGTGATTATGCATAGAAGAATTATTCAAAATAATATTGGTCAAATAGGTTATGAGCCAAGCCTTTGGAAAAACAAACAACTATAAGAAATTTAAAGTTTTTGAAAGCTACCTTTTAAGTAGAAAAAAGCCTTTAACATATACTTAGTCTAAATTCCCTCAATGTAAGAAACCACTGACTCATTGTTCTCTGGTAATTAAATACTGAAAATAATCTAGGATTGTACTTCTTTCTAAAAAGATGTCAATGAGTCATTCTCCTGAGAATTTTTAAATTTTTTAATTCAGTATATGTAAACATCACATTTCTGTGATGCTTTCATTTCCAACTCTGTCAATTAGCATTGCTCAGAAGTGCACTAACTAGTCTCCAGCCGGCTCGGGAGAATTAATGTCTCCCCAATCGCCTCATTTGCTACCCAGGATTGACAGAGATATAGATGCAATGGAAACCAAAGCATTTCCTAACACTGAAATAAGGGGAAAAGAATCTAAGCATTTCTTTCATCTCTTCAGGGCATTATTTCTGTCTCCAGCTCACCTGCTCTAATTATCCTGGCAGCTCACTTCAATTACATTATTTCTGCGAGTAACAAGATGAGCCAGATTTTCTCGGGCACCAAAGACACAGTTTCATCAACAGAAAAGTCTTGATGACACCCCAGTGACTCCAAAGTGCTAATCCATCTCACTGGATGCTTATCTGGGTTCCAAGGAATCACATGCTCCGGGGAGAACTTGGCTCGATATGAGATGGCTTTAGCACACAAGCAACAGTGCCGTTCAATTTGTTTTTCCTATATTTACATTAGGTAAGCGCTGGCAACAAGACTGAGATTTTGAAGTTCACGTAGTGCTGTGGCTGCTGCTCATGTTGAGTTGCTTGCAGGTCAATTAATGCCTCCTAAATTCTCAAAGCAGGTGCTAATCTGGTGTTAAACTGCTGAGACACTGGCATGTTTTCCCTGTAAAAAGAGGTTAGAAGTACTTTGTACTAGAATTTTAGAAGATGGATGAATAAACAAACATATTGCTTTCCCTTATTAGCTCTAAAGTTGTTGCCCCTTTTTATAGCAAAAATATATTTAAAATTAAATTTTAATGTTGAAGCAAATTTCTTCTCAAATGCAAAACATACTATTAGCATATCCTGAATGGTTTCTCCCTATTAATTTTGTTCTAATGCAATTTATACTTGATTAACAAGTAAAACTAAACTTCACGTTCTCTCTCATGGCAAAATGGAACATTATATACAGGGGGAGAGAAGTCTCTGACATGAGTAGTTTTAACGTGTTTCAAAGCCAGCTCTGAGAAGAAAAATACTGCTTGAATAACTAGGCAAACTTCATTTTCAAACCCTTATCCAGGAAATTTATATGTAAATTGAAACAAGGTTTTTGATCTGTTAAAAAGACAGACATAATACAGACCTTGAGCTTAAAGGATTCAAAGTTTAGAAGAGAAGATAGGAAAAAAAAAAAATCATAATCCCCAGATAGCCCCAGGCAGCTATCATAGCTGGCAAGAGACTGTAAGAGTGATCACTTTTACTAGGTTCTAAACACTGGATGATCTTTCTGAAAGAGGTAATACCTGAGCTGGATCTTGAAATATAAAATTTGAGTTTTAAAACGTATTAGAGAAAAAAAATACCCTAAGAAAAACAGTTCAACAATGGGAGAGATTGTCATTTTCTGGGAGATAATAAAAGCTGCACTGTTCTATAGCACAGAATCTGTAAAGCAGGTCAGAATCTGTAAAGCAGGAGCTGAGATGACAAGTTTCGGGACCGAACAAAGACGTGACTCACGTGGCACATGAACCAGCTTAAGTTGTCCCCGTCAATCAGTGAATCCAATAATTCCAAATGCAGAGATAGCCTTGCTTTTTGTACAGCTTGTTAAAATGTAAATTCTAGAATTAAAACCCCAGAGATTCTAATTGAGAGGTTTTGGTTGGAATCCAGTATACAGTGTTGCTACCAGGTCTTGCAGGTTATTCTGAGATACACCATCGTGAGAGAGGAGAGTAAATGAGGGAGCTCTTAATAAAGCTTTCGGGAGGAGACAGAATCAGTCTTCAACTTTAGAGATTATTTGAGCAGCAAAACAGATTGAACTATGAAGGACAGAGCTAAAGCTAGGGGCAGATTACGCTTGAAATATTCTTCACTTGAAATTTTGTGAACATCAGGTATGTACCAAGGATGCGATGGGTTTCAAACACCTTATATAACATGTCTTAGCATAGCCAGCTTTTAGAACTGTGCACAATTCATTAGCATTAAGACTTCACACTGTGCTATTTTGCTGATGAATCCTAGTCTTCATGAAGTGGCAAAAAAGTGTAGAAAGAATAAACTGAGAATTATGAAAGCAAGAAATCAGCCATCCCGGCTCATTCCATGAGATATAACAAGTGTGTCATTTCAAAGCTCTGTAAAGACCTGTGACAAAGCCAGAAGTCTCGCTTTCCAAATGGAACCGGAGAAGAACAGGATTGTCTACATGAGGTATTTTGGGATAAATTCAGTATGTGGGTCACCATACATAACCACTATCGATCTATCTATCCATCTGTCTGTCTGTCTATCCATCCATCCATCCATCATCTATTAATCTTATTTATTTAATTTAGTTTAGTTTTTTGAGAAAGGGTCTTGCATTGTAGTTGATGCTGGACCTGAGCTCACTACATAGCCGAGGCTAGTCCCAGATTTACAGCAATCCTCCTGCCTCTGCCTTCTGAGTGCTGAGATTACAGGAGTGAGCCGCCATGCCCAGCACTGGTGGTGTGTTGTACCAGGAATCAAATTTGGGACCATCCACTTGCCAGAGAAACACCAGAACCACTGGGCTAAACCCCCAGCCCTGTGAGCACTTTATTTTTTATGACTAAGGAATAAAGTAGTTTCCCCTCAGAAGATATAGCTATGTTCATCGTTATCAAATAACTGAAATTGGAAATCCATGCATTGTATAATCTTAGCTGTGACATGTATCAATCTCTTTTTATCATTTTAAAGCATTTTAAAATAGTTCTTTATCAAGTAAAGTAACAAATCACAGACTTTGAAAGCTTCTTTTCAGTCTGTACTTCAAACAATAATCAGTTTGGGCATTAAAGCACTAGCTCAGATATTTGATCCCCTCTCACAGTAGACTATAACTCCAAACTCAGCCCGGGATGTCTTGCTGACTTAACAGAGAAGTTAGAAAGTGTTTGTTCCTTTTTCTTGTCCTTCAAATCCAGCTAATGGAATAGAAAGTTTTTCTAAGAAATCACTAATATACTTAATGAAGTAACAGTGAAATGATTCAGACTACTGTGAATAACAATTTGAGAAGAAGATGGGAAAAAGAGTAAGAAAGGAGAAAGACACCCTGGACACCAAAGAGAAGACTGGACTGACGGGAAGAGGTACAATGGTCCTTTAGTGGCCGTCAGCTCACATGCCGTCTAACTCAAGGCTTTCCTTACTGTTTATAAACATCTGTGTAAGATGCAGTTTTACCTTCACTATTTAAAGCCATTTTAATTGTGAAGAAAATGAAGCTTACCTTCTCTCTCTCTCTCTCTCTCTCTCTCTCTCTCTCTCTCTCTCTCTATATATATATATATATATATATATATATATATATATATATATGTGTGTGTGTGTTTTGTAAAAAATTATAAAATTTTAAATCACAGCCTGATAACCCTTTTCTTCTTGTAAGAATTTTTATGCCACAGATTTATACCCACTTGTGTTGTCCTCATCATTTCAGCAACAACATACTTTATTATAGTGCCAGTTCTTTTTAAAAGGAAATTAAATATTATTTGATTCTTATTTATCTAAGTATACTATTCTAAATTCTGGATGATTGACATGCACTATCTCATTTCCTGCTATAAACAGTATGAAAAGTGGGTACTACTTATCAAATTCCTGTCATAAAGGGGAGCCAGAAGTACAGGGGTCAATTTTCCATGTCATTACTACTGAAGTTTTGGTGGTTTTGACACTAATTAATTCACAAATCTCCACTTGTTTTCTAAATTCTAAAGGCTCATTGACAACTCTCAACTGCTGCCGCCTAGTATCTTGGTTGGTAATTCTGAGTGCTTATGTCTTTCAACTGCCACTGCTTAGAAGAATTTAAGGAGAGAGCAGAAATAAATTCATGTATCCTGATATGACACCAAAAATCTCATGGCCTCTCACATGAGGATAGTTTTGTAAAAGGTATGTTTTATTTGCTTGCTAAGATGCTCTTAATGATGTTGCTAACACAGAAGGCTTAAAGCTACTGTGGTAATCCAGAACCCACGAGCGGCACACAGCAAGACATGATTGGATACTCAAGAGATTTGGGAGAAAGGAGTTCTTGGTAAAATGCTGGACTTTGGGACAGAAGGAACATGCAAGTGTGGCTCTTTCCAAAGATCTAGTGAAGTAAAATTTAATGGGAGATCTTTAAATTGGAGTCACTGGGTGAAGGTTTGGCAAGGCTGAAGGGGATTTGCTGAACATAGCTTTAATTCATAGGGATTATTTGTATCCTAACAATGGATCTGATTTAGTCTTGCTCCTGTGTATAGGGATTAGCTAGAAATGACTCATATAAATCATACCTATGGCGAAAATTTTTTTGCTTTTATTTTTCTTTTTTAGATAAAATTCAGTTTTTTGTTTGTTTTTGTTTTGTTTTGTTTTCTTTGTCTGTTTGTTTTAATCAGTGATTCCAGGGGCCAGAGATTTAGCTCAGTGGTTTCTGTGCCTGCCTGGCAAGCACAAGGTCCCTGGTTCAATCCCTGGTAACCACATACAACAATACCAGGTGTGGTGACTCACACCCACCAGCAATCAGTAGCACATACCCATAATGCTGGGTGGGTGTGGTGCCTCAGGTTTGTAATCCCATCACTCAGGAGGCAGAGGCAGGAGGATTGCTGAGTTCAAGGTTTGCCTGAGCTACATAGTGATTTCAGGGCCAGCCTAAACTAAAAACAAGACCCTGTCTAAAAAAAAAAAAAAAAAAAAAAAAGTGATTCCAAATAAGTTTAAAATACTTTGTAGCAGGTTTTTAAAGAAACTGACATAATGCAATTCCTGAATCTGATTAGTTTCCTGCCTTGATAAATGAGACTTTCAGAATGAAACCATACTTCTAGGGGAAAAATAAATAAATAAAGAGACAATGGTTAGAAGGTGAATGTTAACAGATTATAAGTTACATATGTCTAGGTATAGAAATATTACCCCAATGGGTGCAGAGTTTGGATTTTAAATCAACCATTCTTCAAGTATTTTGAGCATATTTTATTTGAGATATTCATTTTACTATAGGGTTGTGTATAATTTCCTTAATTTTTATATTAACCTTTTATTAGATATGCCCTTTGCTAATTAGTTTTCCTCTTTTGTGTTTCTTTTTCATCTTGTTGACTATTTGTTCTTTACAAACTTTTTACTTTGGCACAGTCCTGTTTAATCATTTCCGCTTTTGTGGTCATCATCTTTGATGTTATGTTGAAAAATAAAAGGAAAACTTTGCTGAGATCATCATTAAGGAGATTTTTTCCCTATTTTTTTCTAAGAATTGTATGGGTTTAGTTCTTCTATTTATTGATTTAATTTTAATTTTTATGTATGGTATAAGGTAAAGATTCCATTTCCATCTTTTGTATGGGATTATCCATCATTCCAGGGTCATTTATTGGAATTGCTTGCATTTTCCTGCCATATAGTTTTGACACTCTTGTTAAAAATGAGGTGATGTCAAGATTACAACTTTGTTCTTTTTGCTCAAAATTACCTTGCTTTTTGGCAGTTACATATGAATTTAGGATTATTTTTGTACTTCTTTTACAAATAGCATTCCAAATTTTCATAGGCATTGCAATGAGTCTATAAAAGGCTTTATGTATAGCAGACTTTAAAATGTCATTAATGTAATCAACATATTGACAACTAGGTATTTTCACTTCTTTGGACCATCTTCTACTTTAATCAGTGTTTTATAGTGTACAGTATACAAATCTTTCACTTTCTTGGATTTAGTTTTAGTATTTTATTTTTTAGATGACTCCATAAGAAAGATTGTTTTCTTCTTTTTCTGGACCATTCATTGTTACTGTGTAAATAGTAACTAATTTTTGTATGCTAATTTTAAATCTTCAACATTTGCTGAATTTTAGTTTTTCTTTTTTGAGCCTTTAGGATTTTATGTAAGAACATGCCATCAGCAGATGCACTTTAACTCCTTAATTCCAGTTTAGTTGTATCATTCTTTTTTTTTAATATTGTATCTGTTCTCTGGTATGAGAAATTGAAGATGTAAATGAGCTCTAGAATATATGGTAGATATTGTGAAATAGTAAATATTCAAAATGAAATTGAGTGTAGTGGTAAGTAACAAGGGGAAGAAAAATATGATGGTAATTTTTAAAAAGGGAAAGAAAGTTTATAAATATAGGGACAGGGGTTGTAGGGTGGGTGGGGGATGGGAAAATGAGAATTAAATTATGTCATATGCTGATACAAATTCTCAATATTGTGTAGGATCATGATGTGTATGTATAATGTACCAATAAACATTCACATTTTTTTAAAAAGGCATTTTGAAATTTCTTCTCAGACTGTCAAGCTATGGTTTATATTGTGTTTCTTTTAAGACTTGTGATATGTGAAAGATCGGATTCCTTAAATTTATGTAACATAAATATTTCCCATGACCAAGTCTTACATTGCTTCATAGTTACCATCATTAATGTGACATTTGGAGAATATTTTCACAATGTTCTATCCCATCAGCCTAGTTCACTTAAGGTGTAACTAAATTGATTTTCCAGCAAGTAAGCCTATTTTTCTTCTCTGCATTTTCAACTTCCTGAATTGTTTCTATTTTTAAATATCTTCAACTGAATATTCTGTTACTTTGTTCCTCTTGATTTAACAATGCTGATATATTCATTATTAACCAAAATCCTTCTCATTAGAAAAACTATTTAACATTGTTTTACCCTCCCTGAAATTGATTATGTTGCTAATTAACTCATTATTTCTTTAATAAACTCTGTGCTCAGCTTTATAATAAACAGAGAACTTTTTGTTTCCCTTTGATTCTAGTATAAAATGAAAAACTACTTGCATATATTGAAATAAATAAAACATTCAAATCACAATGTCCAAGAAAGGAAATAATGAGGTGAGATTAAGTAGGGTAGACAGATATTGATGTTTTCATAAATTTATTTATTGAAATGTGTTAAAATTAATTTTTCACACATTAGGTACTGGTGGCATATTAATTCTCTTAATTCTTTGTTCTATGTATATCAGAAGGCTGAGTTTGATAAATAAGTTCTAATGCCACTGTATTAAATTTGTTTGGCTCTATTATCTACTTAATCTGGACAAAGAACTGATATTAGATGAAATATATTTGTCCCCACCACTACTTAATTACTGTTAGTCAGAGGGATTTGGACAGTGAGCGTTCTATAAAAGAACCTCTCGCCTTTAGTTCCTTCCGAAATATCAGTGAGCAATTCCTGCACGATCAGAACATAACTGAATCTGCCGTGAAAGACACATTCTGTGAGTGTCTCTGTCAGTCAAGACGCTGGTGTGTGTCTCAGTTAGGAAGCGCTGAACTGTCTAGAATGACATTTGGCAGCACTGAAGCCTGTTTTGAAGCTAAAAAGGGGTGCGTGGTTCTCTTGCTCCTGGAGCACCCCCCCCCCCAAAACAGCAGTAGGATATTTCCAGCTACAGCCAAAGATTAGCACTGCAGCCCTGCGGGAGCCTGGCGCCAAAACCCGCCTTCTTCTCCCGCCCTCGGTCACTTCCATCTGGCATAAATCACGCTGGATACGAGGAGCAAAGGAAACATAATGGAAAGTTGCCTCATTTGAAACTTCACTCAGAGATATAGTTTGCTCTCCATGGGACAAAAGCCATTATTTATTTATACATTTAATTTTTAAATGTAACTGGTGTTAGCATGATACGGAAGAGACTTCTCTGAGAGTTAAGAAACAATCCAGCTCTTCATTTACCTGCTATATGGTAGTGATGTGACTTTTAGGAAAACATCAAAAAATATTTGTTAATTTATACGCTAACAGTAGCTACATTAAAGGATATTTTTGAAGATTAATTATAGTAAAAGCATATGAAGTTGCACAATAAGCTTTCTTACATATAGGTATTTCCTCTACTGTTTTTGGAATTTTTTTTAAACAAATACATGGTTACAGGTGAGATAACTACACTGTCTACATTTGTGTACTTAAAGTGAGTCAAGTGGTCTATTTTTTACCTTAAAATTATTTTTCTTGTGAAGGTAAATGCCTACCAAATTTGAATAAACTGCTTCACAAAGCAGTGCACATCCAGTTCTTGTAACAGTACTGATAAAAAATGATCCTTTAGTGCCGGGCATGGTGGCTCACGCCTGTCATCCCAGCACTCGGGAGGCAGAGACAGGAGGATTGCTGAGTTTGTGGCGGTTTGCCTGGGCACCATAGTGAGCTCAGAGCCAGCCTGAACTATAAGAGGAGACCCTGTCTTAAAAAAAAAAAAAAAAAAGAGAGAGAGAGAGAGAGAGATGATCCTTTAATTAGCTCAGTTTAGATAAAGATTTTCAAACTGATGAAGAGCAAATGTATGGCATTTGGGCCCTGCAGTCCTTAAAATTGCGGGGGTGGGGGTGGAGAAAGGGTATTTGTGTAATTAATGATTTTGAAATAAAGTATGTGAATTTATGTTTTCTTCTAAAATGTTGAAACACTGGAGCATTGTGCTCTATGAGACTGAAAAGCAACATTAAAATGGAGTAGGAACCCGCTCGTCCTTTGAAACAGATGTGGGGTCACTGCCACACACTATTTTCTATGGTTTCCCTCTGTGTCTTTCTATCACACTGTTTGTGCCACCTGCCTGGCCCCTCAGCTAGTTAAATGTTTTACCTTGGTTTTACCGATTGGGAGAGAAAACCTAAAAGATCTTCTGATTCCAAATTGTTTAAAGGAATTCTTAGTTTGTTTTTGCAATACATAATAAATATATTCATTATGGGAAGGGAGCACATATACATTGCATCTTAATTTTATATGTGCTTTCAGTGCGTAATTTGTGGCCATAACATCAAATGCTTAAGTAGTCCAAAAAATATTTCCTTTCAAAGTAAAAAGAACCTTTAAAAGTGTGTTTATTCATAACTTGGTCATATTAAAATAATGCCACAAATTTTATTCAGGACATGCTGTGTCAGATGAGGAAACTCTGACACCTGATAACTAAATCACCTTATTGAAGATTAAGTTTATTGAGAAACATTTCTTCAAATATTGACCTTTAACTTGAAAACATAAATTTTTGAAGTGGAAGAAAATATCAGAAATGACATATTGCTTTAGAATATCCATGTAGACACAAACATAACTCCTCTCTGTTTTCTGTCTGAAATTTTACTGGTAATATTTTTCAGTGTTTCCACACTCACAAAAAATATTAGAAAAATCTCTTTTGAATTTCCTAATAAATCAAATTCATGGTTAAATTCTTCACTGTGGAAGTCTTCTGAACATACTCCATTAGAATACTTTTAAGCTATATTCCTAAAAACCCTGAGAAGATTAGATGAACAAAGTTAAAATTCATTAAAAGATAGTTGACTCTGTAAAAATCAATGAGCTTATATAAGAGAAAATTGACCAGTTTCTTTCAAGTTATACCAATTTTGGCATATTTATCAAAGATTGTTTCATATCTCCTATTTTGTTGCATTGCACTTCATTTCCATACTTATTTAGGGAATTATTCAAGAGCTGTAGTTACTGAGGAAGTAGTCAGGTATTTAGCAATCACCAAGACACTTTGCTGATTCATCTCCGTATTGTAACACTGTGGGATTTTCATCCTCAACTAATTGCAAGGCATGTTTGATGATTCCGCTGCCAGCTCCACCAATCCAGCTGCACACTTTGATGTGACAATTGCTGAGTTTTAAACTCTGCTACAGGTTGTGTGGCTTGATTTTCTGATTAGATTGCCTGCTTTAATAATTGAGTGCTAAATGAGTACAATTTATTAATCATGTCTTAGTCTTTACTGACAGAAAGTGAATATTTAACTCATGTACTGATTCCATTGCTTCACTAAGTTCAATTAATATAAGTGTTAGGGAGCATTTTAAGGGCCAAACTCATGATCTGCCTTCTATCAACAATTTTATTTTTATTTATTTTATTTATTTTTGGAGATAGGGTCTCGCTTTGTAGTTCAGTCTGGCCCTGAGCTCAGTATGTAACCCAGGCAAGCCACAAACTCAGCGATCTTCCTGCCTCTGCCTCTCAAGTGCTGGGATTACAGGCGTGAGCAACAATGCCTGGCATTGTGGTAGGGCATGAGTCACCACACCCTGTATTGTATGTGGTTTCAGGGATCCAACCAGGGACCTTGCACCTGCTAGACAGGTGCTAGAACCACTTAGTTAAATCTCTGGCCCTCTATCAACTATATTATAAATTACATTTATCATCATAAAACAAATATTTGTTCATGAAATATTAAACCCACTTCTGTATCTATATTATTGACATGTCATAAATGCACCTGGTGAAATGGAACATAGAATTGATAGACACATAATGTATGTATATGATTATCATTTATGCATGATTCAATTTTATAGCAAAATGTTTTCTCAAAAAATTGATTAAAATCACATTCAGTTTTATTACTTAAATTACTTTCTAGAAATAGTTGCTTAGACTAAAATGATTCAGTTAGACAAGATGAAAAATTCTAGGAATCTGCTATACACCCTAGCTCTTATAGTTAAGAATACCATATTGAATTTATTTATTTGTTTGTTTGTTTGTTTTGAGATACGTCTCACTTTGTAGTTCAGGCTGGCCCTGAGTGCACTATATAGCCCAGGCAAATCTCAGCTCAGCAATCCTCCTGCCTCTTCCTCCTGAGTGCTGGGATTTCAGGCATGAGCCACCACGCCCGACACTTTGGTAATACACTTGTGAGGCAGGCTCCAGAACCACTGAGCTAAATCTCCAGCCCATGAATATTTGAACATGTGATAGAGGATAGGTACTGTATTATTTTTCTAAAACAAAAAAAATGGCCTTCAAGATATTCATAATGGACAAACTCTACCATATATAACTATATCATACTGGAAATAGCAGCCCTGCCACTAAGATAATCTTTGGGGCATTTAGTATGTGCCAGAAATATTCCTAATGGAAATTGTGAACTAGGAGATGTAAATTACAGGACAGAAAAATGGAACAGTGACTAGAGTACTTCAAGAGCAAAGATGCAATGTAGATTGAAAATGTTCTGCAAAATCTTTCTAGAATAGGATGGCATACTGAGAAAGTTAGGCAATTATGAGGCATAAGGGAGAAAGGACTCTCCCAAAAAACAATCAGGACGAGGAACAGCAAGGGTTCCAAGCATCATGAAAATATGAGACCTCACACTGCAGGTCAGTTATCATTTCCATATTCTTCACTAAACATTCATTGTTGGAAAACACGGTAAGGTCTAGTCCTCAGTCTTTATAGATGTTTCTATATGTTCTAGTCCTCAGTGTTTTTAGATGTTTCTATATGTTTCTTTATAGATATAAATATGTTTTTACATTATGGCATAAATTAACATAAGGTTTTACAGTTGAGTGGTAAATATATGATATCATACATTTTTTCAAAAAGCCCAATTTCTTGTATCTTGTGATTGTAACAAATTAGGTGAAGATAATAATTATTAATTTGATTTGAAAAGTGGACACTGAGGTAAATTATTTGTTTAATAATACAAACATAGAAATGACAGAGATATTATCCTCAATTGTGATTCTTATATTCCTGGGAATGATATATTAGAAACTGCCCAAATTTTGAAGTGGATATTTCTCAATGGATTCCTAGCTCTATAATTTTGTGGGTGTGTAACCTTTAGGCAGTTTCTTTGTACATGTCTTAGTTTGTCTGTTTATTTGTGAAAAGACAGATTTAAAGAAAAAACATTTTTACAATCCATCATCACATTTTAAAGGCTAATTTCATCTCCTGTTCATGAAAGCAAATTACTGGCAATAGCAACTGAATTCTACCACACAAATGATCTATATTTCTGAATCCCTAGGTCTATTTTTTCTATATTATTGAAAAAAGAACAAGTAATACTGGAATTTTTGCTCAGTATTATCTTACAACAATCATTCACCTATCACAAATTCAGAGGACCAGATTATCCAAACAAAATTTTTATTTTTACAGTGACAAATAGCATCAATGAAATAAACAATGCAGTGAGTCGCCTCTCAGATTACTAACAAACTGAGAGAATAGTAGGAGCAAATCTTGGCATTTTTGTAACTGGGTTAATTTTAGAACATAGGCAGACATTCTGCTTAATAGAAATAACTACTTAGACTTTTTTTTGGTACTTAACAACATACACACTTGAGTGATTTTTCAAGGTAATCAGTGTATATGCAAATTAGCTACTAATATATTCACTTCAATCAGAGAAGTATGCAGAAACTTAACAGTAGAAAGATTCATCTTTAGTAGTAAACAGTATGCAGCTGGTCCTGACAAAAATAAAGACTGTGACCTCGGAGAAATTAAAAAATGTTTAAACCTAAAAAGCATTGCCCAAATTTTCATCAACCAGTTTATTTGATAAATATTGTAATCATCATCAAATTTACAGTAATTGATGATTTCAGAGTTTTACTATTTTTAATTCAGTGATACCCCTCACAAAAAGAAACACATATTAAAGTAAAAAGAAATGATAAAATAAAAAGAATAAAACTGAGAATAAAACACTTATCTTGGATTCCAATTCTGATGACATACAACTCTGCAAACCTCTCATAAAACAACTGGATTTTCCTGTCTCCCCTTCCCTGAGTAAAGTAGTGAAAATTTTGGTTGCTAATAGCTGGTGTGTAGAATAAAACAGGTTAAGTAGTCTCAGCTTTCACAAGATTTGAACCTAGATCATTTTTTAACCAAACTTTGTAAAAACAATAAATCTAGAAAGTGAGTGTGATATATATTATTTACATTGTAGATGGCAAGATGATGTCACAGGAGAAAAAATATTATTTAACCTGAAATTTTTAGAGAAGAAACCTGTTCGGTGTTCCTTTTGGCTTTAATGCTTTCTTTGATTGAATGTCCCTTTTCTCTTGAATTGAATGTGCTTTCTTGTTGTTTTTTTTTAAACTGAATTCCTTATTGGTACATTTTATATACAGCTTACAATAACACTCCACACTGGGTAATTTGTACCACTGTATGACACAAGTTCATTCTCATTTTTACCCACATCCCTATCCATCCATATGTGATTTAACATTAAATTAACCTTTTATTTTATAATAAGTCACTTAGTAACTAGGTATCAATTTACTTGCAATTTCTCTACCTCTTCCCTTCTGATTTGAGCAGTAGTAGCAAGCATGGGTCACTATATTTTGGAAAACTTGATTATGATAAACAGATACTATGGATTATCTATCATGTCACATGACACACTTCTATTGTGAATAACACAGGAAGGTAGAAACAATCTATCATACTTTCTGTGCAAACAGGTATGGAGGCTATTGTGAAAGATGAGCTATTTAGGCTGTGCCAATAAGATGCAGTCTCATGAAACCTGGACCCACTCTTGAGTAACAAACTGAGAAGTGCAAGAAGTTTAAAGTCCACTATGTTGTTGTGGATGAGAGAAAAAATGTTATCTAGAAGCAGGGATATAAGGTAGCAGCTTTTTAAATTCATAGAGGCCAAAATCTTGGAAACAGTGTTTATGGTGGGAAAGAATCATATTCTGTTTGATGTTGGTCAAGGCATTAGCTCCATCTGTGGCTGAATCTAATAGGTGGTTTGGAGATTTGTTCTTGGATTCTAACACTATTTCCTCTTGGTTCAGCTTCTCCAGATCATCATGGGAGTACATTTCACCCAGGAATTCCTTTCCAGTTAAATGAACCAAATTGACTTTCTTTAGTTGAGAATTTTGATACAGTCAGTAATTAATAGATGGCTTTACCATGGTATACTAATCTTACTAATCAAAATATGGATTTGGAATATTATTACAGATATTGGCGGGAAATAAAAATGCAAACTCTCAGACTTCATTTCAGATTTTTTAATTCAGGGTCTGTAATTTTCCAAATTCCTTGATGTTCTGTTTGTGTAATGGATTCTGAGAACTAAGCATAAATAAATAATAAAAAAGTAAAGGCAAAAATAAAGTAATGGCTTGGTAGATATTTGCAGGGAGTAGAAAGAGCTCATGTATTGATGGACAGGAAATGTCAGATGCACAGCAGTGACAACATGAATGGCAAAGTTGTTTCTTATTGTAAATTCAAAACCAGATCATCTGCTTCAACTCTTAGCAAACTAGAAGAAAAGTTTACAATATCAGTATGTTTAGGCTTCCTGTGGCTTTTAGAAATGTCTTACAGAAAGGGGCGTTCTAATAAAACCATCTCTTCGGCAGAGAAGGGAGAGTAAATAGCTAAATAGTCCTGAGTTCTTCAACCTGGTTTGCCCTGTATTTGCATGAATGGGACTATCACAGGGCTTGAAAGCCATTTGCAGATAGACTGCAAATTACTCAAGTTGTAATGAATAGTGGCTGTAGAGATGCCCCTATATTAAAGTTAAGGCTATGATTGGGTTTTACTTGGCACTGGGGTTTTCTTCTTGTTCTCTATTAAATGTTTGCTGGAAATAAATGGATCTCTTGCTCAGACTAAATCAGATTATGCATTCTTTCCCTTAAAGGCCTTAGGAGAGCTGCGATCTATTTGCAGAAAGCATAGGCAAGCAAAGTGCCAAGACAGCTCCTAAAACACTAGAGAATTCAAGCAAGTCTTTGGACATGATGATTTTTACATAGAATTGACTTGAAGCTAATAAGAATTTTGCTTTGCATCTGAAGTACCCATGCCAATGGTATTGGTGAAGGAATTCAGCGTGGAGTTGGGACAACTCACAAAATTTTAGTCACATCAAATCTGTAGCTATCAGAAGTATATGCTTCTTACATTTTTATACTCACTCAAAAAGAATATAACATTGAGAAATGTCTTGCGGAAAGGTAACAGGAAACAGAAATATTTGTTAGGCCTCATGGCAAAAATTTATAATCCTAACATTGAGGGAGGATGAGGCAAGAGGATATCCTGTAGCTTCAATGACTTGAGGCCCTTTAAAAAGAATGTCAAAGAATTATTGAGACATTTTAATCAACTGTATTCTATGACCTCATTTCTGTTCAGAAATCTCACATCAGAATCACAGAGTTCTGATTCTCCAATTTTTTTGTTTTCAAATAAAAGTTGTTGCTATGACTAACATTTTCCTTTTCAAATTTTGTATGTTGCTCATGTAAGAAAACCTGACAAAAATTTCTATTTATTAACTGCTGATCTCTGGATGAGCTCTAGGGAGACTCAAAAATTCTGTTTTTCTTTCCTGGCATGGTGGCTCATGCCTGTAATCCCAGCACTCCAAAGGCAGAGGCAGGAGGATTACTGAATTCCAGGCTTGCCTGAGGTCTACAGTGAGCTCAGGGCCAGCCTGAACTACAAAGCGAGACCCTATCTCAAAAACAAAACAAAACCCTCTGTTTTTCTTGTTCAACATTGCTGGTCATTCAAGAGAAGCAAAGAAAAACAACACTGAGATTCTATCTCACTCCACAAAGAAAGGCTGCTATCACAAAATCAACCAACAACAGGGAAGAGGTGAGCCTATGGGGAGAAGGGAACCCTTCTCCACTCTAGGTGAGATTGTAGACTGTTGTAACCACTACAGAAGTAAGTATGGAGATTCCTTAAAAACTAGTATTTTAGGTCCCATCTGACCCAGGCATTCCCCTGCTAAGTACACACACACACACACACACACACACACACACACACACACACACAAGAGTTACAAGAATCATACCACAGTGATATATGTACACCCATGTTTATAGCACCTTAGTTTGTGATAGCTAAATCATTGGAAACAGCCAAATGACCATAAACAGGGGACTGGAAAAAGAAGGTATGATTTTTCCATAGAATGGTATATTACCTCGAAGACATACTCTTAAGTGAAATAAATAGGACACAGATGTGTAAGTACCATATCTTTTCTCTAGTATGAAAAATAGGTGTAAATGAATGCCAAAATATATGATAGGTAATGTGAAATAGGAAAAAGACATGCAAAACTAAAAGGGAACTGTAGGTAAGGGAAAGTAAAGAAGAGAAAGGAAAAACTTGATAATAAAAAAAGGAACAAACTTATGTATGTATACAGGGGCTAGGAGTTGTAGAGAGGATACGGGAAAGGGAAAGAATGAGAATCAAAATGTATCATGTACAGGTATAAGTTCCCAGTGTTAAATGTGATCGTATTACATATAAAAAATGTATCAAAATCAGTTTTAAAAAACTGTTTATCTGTGCCAAAGCAGTCTTGCATGCCTTATACTGCAGGCAAACTGAAAATGTTGATTGGCTTTAAAAAGCAAACTGTGAGCGAGGATAACACCGTAACCAGTCTTGAACTAGTCTTGAATTGGAAGACGCAAGTTGATAAAATTCTGAACCAGAGACGTTTCAGAATTCCCATCATTCCAAATGTAGTAAGTTTTAAAAAAAGCAAATGATCACCATGACTTATGTTTAAAAAGGTTTTCTCCATGTTTTTTGTTTTGTTTTGTTTTTCTTGATATTCCTCCAGCCGAGACAGTTTAAAATTTTATAGTTAAGAATAGAAGCTCTGGGCCAGAGATTTAGCTCAGAGGTTCTGGCGCATGCCTTGCAAGCTCAAGGTCCTGAGTTCAATCCGGTAACCACATACAATGCTGGGTATGGTGACACACCCCCACGAGCAATCAATACCACATACCACAGTGCTGGGCATGGTGGCTCATTCCTGTAACCCCAGCACTCGAGAGGCAGAGGCAGGAGGATTGCTGAGTTTCAGGCTTGCCTGGGCTATGTAGTGAGCAGAGGGCCAGCGTGAACTACAAAACGCGACCCTGTTTCAAAAAATTAATTAATTAATTAAATAAAAATACAAATACAAATAAAATAACGGGTGTATTTGAGTTCAATGGATGGAGAGCCCAAGGATTACTAGGCTGATTTATCCTATAAGAAAAAAATTTTAAACTCACGTCTTAAGAAATTCCACATGGAATTTAACTTATGTGTTACTGACACGTATTGCACCTAAAGACTAAAGTGACACAGAAGTTAATATTCTTTCTACTCCCTTATTTCAATTTCAACATTTCCCATTGACCTTGGATTGGGACCACAAGACAAAAAAGTGCTTCTGGGTAGATTGAAAATCTTGCTTGATTATTAGCAAAAAAAGTCTGGAAAACAGGGACATAGAAATTATACATGTAGTCAGTTACTTTATTCACAAATAAAAGAGGGCACTACTGCTATCAGATTGTTTCATTTGGGAGAAGAAAAATGAGACTTCTGTTTTGTTCCCACATAGGCATTGGCTTCTAAACATATGAAGTTTAAATGCAAAATCTTCACTGTACACAGTGATTTTTTTCTAAAAATTAGCAGTGAGAACTTGACAAAATTATCTCCCACTCCAGTGCATGGGATTCTCACCCAGTCTCACTGAAGAATGTTTTTTTCATTCTTTAATGACACTCTCTTTACCTACCTGGTCATAATTTATTTTTGCCCATAGATTAAATTTATTCTTTTTATATTCCAACTGGCCTATCACTTTGTCTACACATTAATCACAGTAAATATCTCTAGCAACTTTAGTTCTGTCATGATAAGTTCCATGTATCAGTTTGACTGGATCAAATGAACTTTCAGTTAGCAATCTTCTATTTTTCATGTGTTTGGAAAGATTTTTCTGATATCACAGTTAGAATCATTAGATGGAGTAAAGCAGAATTTTCCTTACCAGTGTGTGTAAGTATGATCCAAACCATCGTGGGCTGCCCTAGTGGAAGGGAGTGAATTATTTTGCTTTTTGGGCTGAAACATCCATTTTCTGCTCATAGACATCAGAGCTTTTGGTTCTTAGGACTCTCGTTTTCCTTTGAACTCCAGAATGCATACCATCTGCCTTGCTTCTAAAGACTGTGCTTGTGATCCGAGGGTTAGGTACTGATCCTGTAGTTGTCAGACCATCACACAAAGACTGAGTTGTACAACTGCTACTTTTACAGCTTTCAGGTCTCATATTATGCTGCTTCTTATCTTCCATCATCACCTGAGCTGACTTCCATAATTACTCGCCCTGTATATATTTATATCCCAATCTATCTCTATATCTATATTTGTATCTACAATATATCTATTTATCTATTAATTCCACTTCTCTGGAAGCCTTTGTCTGATAAAACTACCTTTCTTCTCTAATAATATTTTTGCAACAAATATTATATGTAAAAGTTTTCAAAGAATAAAGCTGTTAGGTTTCATCACTAAAAGATCACTGAAAAAAGCATTTATCAGAATTAAGAAAACTCATTCATTCATTTATCCAGGATATCATAAAATGCCACTGTATCTAAATATTCTATGATGATAAAATCTCTCCTTTCAAGGTATATACAACTAATTTTTCCAAGGCAGATATTAAATACATATTCTAGAGCAATTTTAGAAATTTACAAGGAAAGTTTGAGGGAATGATCATTTCTGTTGAGGCCAAAGATGAGGGAAAGTAAAGTTTATGAAGAATAAAATATGTAAGAGATGAAATAGAAGACAGTCTGTGAAGTTATTGTGTACATCTTGGAGTCAAAGGTAGGCCAGAATGCTGGTCTGGGACCCAAAGCTATAACATATATAGGCTGTGTTTCAGTGCTTGGACTTTAACTAGAGGAGACGAGAATCATACAAGATGTTAATAATTAAAATAGTAGTTATGTTTAATAAATAATATTTCAATGTGTGAAGTACTTAATGGAGTACTGCTGAAAGTACAAAATTTTCAGAAAAAACTTAGTAATAAACTAAACATAACATAATGGACCATTATGTAGTTCTAAAATTATAGAAATGAACATATCTTGGGTTACTTCATAGCTAAAGTAAAAGATATGTTCATAAAGCAGATTCAGGTAGAAAGAAGGTGCACAGGGTATATCAGGTTCTATTTGGTGATAGTTTGGTGGATGCTTGCATATTTCAGTGATGATATTTAGAAGGATCTGAAGATTTTTGGGAAATATTATAGTATTTGCAGTATATACATGGTACAATGTAAGGAGTTTGGATTTGAGAAAATGACTATTTTGGTCTGGGTTTTAATAAGTGGGAAACCAAAATATGACTGTAACCTGTTTCAATTTATATTTGCAGTATGTGGAAAACAAATGTGATCAAATTAATGGAAGAATTATACACACACAGTTAATAGGGCTTGATAAAGAGGAGGTGCCTAAAAAGCCACACATGATGGAGAAAACTACCCTGCTCACTTCAATGGGGTATTCATGGATCTTTAAAATGCAGTGATATATTGTAGAATAATATATTCTATACAAAGAAATACATTGGGAGACCTTTTGTTGTGCACGCATCATGGCATTTCTTCATGCACATGTACACAGTACAGGTCAATCAGTCACTGTATCTCTTGATGCCATGAAACATAGTAATAGATTGGTGAGGTTCCTACCATTGAAAATGGAACATGATTCTAGGGTAAGTGCTTTTACAAGTATAAAGAGTACCCTAAAATAAAAATAAAAGGTATTCTAGTAAACATCTAAAGTGGTCATACAGCTGTTTATAATCATTATCAAACATCATGGACTCTGCGACTGGTAGCACAGGTTTGTTGACACAAGCGTCACCCAAAATGCATCATGTCACAAACATTCTATACTAAAATCAAGGTTTTATCTCAATTATACCTTTTTTTTTTTTTTTTTTTTTTTTGCTTTTTGAGACACGGTTTCGCTTTGTAGTGCAGGCTGGCCCTGAGCTCACTATGGTGCCCAGGCAAGCCACCGCAAACTCAGCAATCCTCCTGTCTCTGCCTCCCGAGTGCTGGGATTACAGGCGTGAGCCACCACGTCCGGCATTGTGGTATGCGGTGTTGATTGTTGGTGGGCGTGTCTCCACGCCCAGCATTATATGTGGTAACGGGGGGATCGAACTCAGGACCTTGCGCTTGCGAAGCAGGCGCTGGAACCACTGAGCTAACCCTCTGGCCCAATTATACCTATTTCTAAAGTTCACTTCTAAATACCAAGCAAGTTGTAGTAAAAATACCACAACTAAAATTTATGCTTTGTGTAGTTCAGATGATTCAACAAAAAAGGCATGGAAAAGCTCTAATTAAATGGTAACGTCACATAACAGGACCCAGAAAAATTGTTATTTAAAATTATATGACACATCTTTCCTGTAAATTATTTTTGCAGTCTTCTTCATAAAAGAAAATAATTATTAAGGTACATTAAAATGTATAATTAAAATCTGAGGTAAAATTATATGATTTCACTTATTAACAAATTGTTTTATAAGTTTCAAGGTAGATTCTTGTCCATTATGTTAACCTTTTGTCAAGAAATAATTACTATTTTATTTTTCTTTGCAGTGTTTTTATTCTTCTCTAAAAATGAAAATGACCGTAAAGTACATTAAAAAATCTAAAAAAAAACACCACACTATCAATACATACATATTTTAATTGCCAAATCCTGAAACACTGATACCAGATTGCCAGGGATGATAAAGAACACTAGCAATTTTCATTTATTGCCTGAGAAACTGCAAATGATATATAGTAATTTTAGAAGCTAGTTTGGCAGTTTCCTACAAAACTAAACAAAGTCTTACCGTATGATTTATCCATTGTATTACTTAGTATTTATACAAAGCTGAAAATTTGCATGCACATGGAAGGATCCACACAGATGTTTACAGTAGTTTTATCCAAAATATTCAAAAGCTAGTAGGAGCCAAGATGCCCTTATATATGAGTGAGCAATACACTTCCATGCAGTGGAATATTCTTAGGCACTGAAAAGAAATGAGCTTCCAAGTTATGAAAACAAATGGAGGAAACTCTGATACATGTTACTAAGTGAGAAGAGCCAATCTGGAAAATAAAATGTGTTCTGTATGGTCTTAAAGAATTAATATTCTGAAAGGTTAAAAACAGTGAAAAGATCATTGGTGTAAAGAGTTTGTGGAGAAAGGACAGAGTAACTCAAGGATACAGTATTCCTAAGGCAACAAAAAGAGTCTGTATGATACTAAATGGTGGATATGTACCGTTATGTGCTTGTCCAGGCCCACAACTATTCATCACCAAGAGTTAGCTTGACTGTAAGCTACGGACTTTGTGTGCAAGATACCTTTATCCATTGTAACAAATGCACTACTCACTGAGTTAGGCTACCGATATATGTGGACAATGACCATATAGAAAACTTAAAGTTTGCTATAAACAACAACTAAAATAAAAAAATTAAAGTCTAATTAATGTTTTAAAAGCCCCAAGGAGAAAAACTACTTGAAAATAATTTTAGTTTGTGAAAGTGAGCCTACTTGCATTTGTGACCTTTTGTTAATGTATTTCTTTGAAATCATTTTTTTTAAACTCTGAAGGACTTATTAAACTGAGGATATATAACTCTAATTTCTATTTTCAGATTTAGAAACCCCTCAACTACTGTCTTCATGCTGTTAATTGAATGCGTGTGTGAAGATGATAGCATTCTCAACAGCAAGAGCAAAAAAATTGTTCTTGACTCTTTGATTTGGGTCTCTTTTTATGTATATATCCAAAGCTTGTTTTAACTGTGTTTCTCCATGTCTATTAATCTAGGCTTTTAACTTCCTATCTGGCAAATTCACTAAGATGTGTCACTGCTGTCAGTCTATTTTAATATGTTTTTCTTCAATAACTTCAAAGAATGTAGCAGTCTTTTTAGCTTTATGAATAGAATATCCTTAAAGTATGGTTATAAAGAAAAATGAACACATATAACTAACTGCAGAATGGAAACTTCTAGATGCACATCCATCATTTCAAAAAGCTGATAGCAATGACATTATAACATCAAGAGCCAACTCTATAAGAATTGAGAAGTTTCATATATAAATAACTGAATAGAAAATTCTGGAAAAATTATAAGAACTAGGACTATTTCTTCCCGGATAGCAGTTTATTTTTTTTCTGTCAGAATCCATTTAAGGCAAGTATTTCAGAATACTACAGTGAACTGAGACCTTGAAAGTCCCTGGGAAATAACTGAACACGAATTGAAGTTAATGCTGGCCAATTTCTGCTCTTACAGACTTCCGTTCTTCACCTCCTCTTCACCTCAGATCTTTACCACACATGACTCTGTGTGTGATCTTGGAAATGTTTTCTCATAGTCTGCAAGCCCCATGGTGGATCATAAGGACACTGATTAACAAAGGCCAAGGATCAGTCTCTGACTGCAGATGATTGCTTTTAAGAGAAAGTCATCCACATTTACAAAATCTCCTCCTTTTTTCTGAAATAAATTCATGAAGATTTAAAGGGCCAGTGATTTTTGTCTTTACTTTTGTTATTTTACCTTTCAAGAGCCATACTTTATTACTATTAATCAAACAAGGTGAAGAAATTGCAAAGACTTCACGTATGCTCATCTCTCTCTCTCTCTCTCTCTCTCTCTCTCTCTCTCTAACACACACACACACACGCTGAGGAAAGACAGTGGGATGCGCAGTTATTATAATATTCTAGTTTTCAATGAAAGCATCACAAGGCATAAAAGGAAAGGAAAATGGGGCTTTAAAAAAAAAACTAGGATGCCAATAAAAAGTTTTCACAGAAGAGACTTGATGGCAGATCTAAGTAACAGCTTTGCAACTACCTTTAAGACATTCAAAGAAAAAAAGGCTTAGAAATGTCAAGAGAGGGCCGGAGGTTTAGCTCAGGGGTTCCAGCACCTGCCTCGCAAGCGCAAGGCCCTGAGTTTGATTCCTGGTAACCACATACAATGCTGGGCATGGTGACTCACGCCCACCAGAAATCAGTCCCACATACCATAGTGCCAGGCATGGTGGCTCACGCCTGTAATCCCAGCACTCGGGAGGCAGAGACAGGAGGATTGCTGAGTTCAAGGCTTGCCTGGGCTACATAGTGAGCTCAGGGCCAGCCTGAACTACAAAGCGAGACCCTATCTCAAACAAACAAACAAACAAACAAAAAAGATTTCATAAAATACTAAAATTAATAGATTAGTTCAATAAAGTACTAGTTATAAAGCAGCAGGACACAAATTATCAGGATACACTAACAATAAAAACTATGGAAGGGAAATTAAGAAATCAACTTATAACAAAATCAGAAATAACATACTTTGAAATTAACCAAGTGCACGAAAATTTTGTAAAATGAAGGTTAAATAAGATGCACAAGTGAAGTTAAAGAAATCATATGAATATAAATGCATTCCACATTGTTGAACTTGAAGACAATATTAAGATAGCTATAGTATCCAAAGCAACATACAAATGAAAAGTAATCTTTCTTTGAAACCAGATATATACATTTAAAAATCTATATCAATTCTCAAGGACAGCAAAATATCAAAGCAATCTTGAAAAATCAGAAGCAGTTAGAAAAATCAACATTCTGAATCTGAAACATAAAATCCAGCTATCATAATGAAAATTTAGTTGTCTCTTTCCAACATATTGACTGCTGGTATAAAATAGAGAACTCAAAAAACGAACCCTCACATTCTTGGTAAAATTTTTTCTAATGAGGATACTAAGACTATTCAACAGAAAAAAAGAATAGTCTTTTAAAATGGAAATGGAAAAAATGTATATTCCTGCACAAAATAATAAAATTTGGCATCTAATATGTGAATAAACTAGTTCATAATGGGTTAAACATGGAACTATAAGAGCTAAAACTGTAAAACATTTAGAAGAAAATGATGCAAACAGTTCATGACACTGTATTTGCCAAGAGTTTCTTGAATATAACATCAATGACAAAAGTACATATGAATAAAGTAGATAGACTGTGAAAAATTTTTTTTTAAAACATAATTATTAAGGAACACTATAAACATAAAGGAACTGCTCCAAATAGAGAAAATATTTGCAATATGTATCATGAACAATAATGTAAGGGTATATGTCTATAGAAGTAGAGAACTGATACAATTTAATAAGATATAATTCAAACAAGCAAATTTGAAGGTAAGAGTTCAATAGATATAGAGAATGTCTAATATCACTAATTATAAAAGATGCAGAAAAAAACCTAAGTGAGATAATACTTCCCTACAGTTGAAATTACTATTCTAAAATCCTAAATATCAGGCTTTGGTGATAAATGGAGAAAATGAAACATTTGCGTGATGTTAGAGGGAATGACAACCACTAAAGATGCTGTGGAAAATAACAAGACAGTCATTTAGAAGTCTGAAAGCAATTCTTGGGATATGCACAAATAATTGAAAGCATGGTCTTAAAGATATAACTGTACACCCAAGTTCAGAGCATTATCATTGGCAATAGCTAACTATGGAAACCACTCAAGCGTCCATGAGTAGATGAACGGACAAATCAAATGTGGGCAAAGCAAAGAAATCATGACATGTTCTACAACCTGAATGAACACTGTACACATTATGCTAATTGAAATGAGCCTGTCACAGAAAGAAAAATGGTGAGGCCACGGAGTGAGATATATACTATATACCTATGTCCTGCAGAAACCATCCTCTTAATGAATACCAGGTTTTACTCTTCCCAGATGGAAACGGTTCTGAAGATTGATGGTAGTGATATCTGTACAGCAAGATGAATTGCACTTATCATCAATGAACAGCATACTTAAAAATAATAAAATGGAGACATATACATATGGAAAAATATATACATGCAATGAATAATGTTGTAGAGAAATAAGATGGGCAGAGAGTATGACTTTAAAGAAGAAAAATTGGTACCTCATCCTGAGCTTTGGTGTATAAACCGAATTGATGCTGAGGCATAGGCACATATGCACATTATCAGTATTAGGTTCCACCCACCCATTCTGTGCTAGGTTCCCAGCAAGGGCCAGGTTGATGGTTCGGAGTCATGACCTGAAATCATCATTATGATTCTCTTAATTCACTGTAGAGTAAAAGAATACCCGTTTCAAAGATAACACCCCTTTAATTACTTTTTTTTTCCATCTTCAACAGTGGAAGGACAATTTAAAAATGAGCTTGAGGGCCAGAGATTTAGCTCAGTGGTTCTGGCACCTGCCTCGTAAGCTTAAGGTCCTGAGTGCGATCCCCGGTAACCACATACAATGCTGGGCATGGAGACACGCCCACCAGCAATCAATACCACATACCACAGAGCCGGGTGTGGTGGCTCATACCTGTCATCGCAGCACTTGAGAGGAAGAGACAGGAGGATTGCTGAGTTTGAAGCTTGCCTGGGCTACATAGTGAGCTCAGAGCCAGCCTGAACTACAAAACGAGACCCTGTCTCAAAAAAAAAAAAAAATGAGCTTGATACTTTGAGATTTATTGTTTCTTTTCATACTATTCTGTATGAAGAAATGTTACTAGCTTGTACATGGACCAGGGGCCTTCCATTGTACTGAAACATGATTCTGTATGTGTCTCTCCTAATTCTCTGTCTCTCTCTGTCTCTGTCTCTGTCTCTGTCTCTCTCTCTCTCTCTTTCTCTACCAAAAGGATATAATCATAATTTCTCAAGCCTAAACCATGGCTTTCCAGGTGAGTTTTATGTAAACATGCACAAGATAAAAGGTAATAAAACCCAGTTAGTATAGAGTCCTAGCATAAAGTTCTTTAAGAAAATTGTTCAAAGTGTGTGTTTACCAGGCATGGAGTTCCCACGGAAAACTTTCATTAAAGATTGGTGTTCGTCTTGCAACTTAGGCATGCTATGATCTCTTGGAACGTTTTGGCTGATGAAATGTCTTCGGGAAATGCGGTCACCCTTTGATGGGACAACTCCTGCCAATAATATCAAAAGTACTTTTACTTGCGCTCTGAGGTGCAAACCTCTGGGCTTTATGGTGAGCCACACAGGTGCTCTGTGTCTGCGACTGTTCTTCACTCCCATCCACGTCACCAGCGAAGCGAACAAAATCCCGGGCGGCGAGGCTCAGACTAAAGTGCCAGGTGCTTCCTTGCTTAGCATCTCTGCACACGTTTTGACACACACAGTTGCTGGGAAATTGAGCGTGTGTGCGTCTGCTCCAGGAGAGCATGCAGGGAACCACACACCTGGCTCCTGCTGGGCTTTGTCCCATGTGCCGCTTTCCTCCAGTTCAATCTGAATTCATTTACTGTGATGAACTACAGCCCTGATGACAACAGCATTTCTGAGACCAGTGATTTCAGACAATTCATCAAGCCTGAGGGGGTTCTTAGTCCGGGGCTGCCTGATTTACACATGGATGGAGCATCCATGTCACTTTTAAAACAAAACAAGCTCATTTCAATTTTTAAATGAAAAACTCACCTCACCTGCATTTTCTCCTTGCTATTTGCCTTTAACATGGCACAGGACTCGTTCAATATTCTCTTCCTCTTCCCAGGACAGTGGTGAAGTGGACCCTCCTCATAACTCTAGCAAGTTCTTCCTTTGACAAACTTATCTTTTAGGACTGCCTTTGGATTTATAAAAGGTTCTCCTTAATCTTAACATATAAACTATACATGCCAATTGGGATATTAGCAGAGTGTGTATTACATGATAAAGTTTGCCTGGGTGACACTAAAAAGAAGGTATTTTATTCCATTACATTATTTTCTTTTGTACATCTACCTCCTTGGAAATTCCAGGAAGAGGATGAATAATTTACAAAGGAATGTTTTGTTCTGAATTTACTGAAGGATGTATCTTTAGATAGTACCAAGCACTAAATAATTTTCAAACTGACAAGGTTTTCAAAAACGTCTTAAGTTCTTGCAATATAGAAGAATAGTACTAATTAGTGCTAATTACTTGCAATAGATATGTCAAAATGGGGAACTAGACAAAACTCTGCTTTCTTATTTTTTTGGCCATGGGAACCAGTGAGTGAAGCAATCATAACCCTCCTCCCTCCTCAGCTATGACTGTGTGTGTCATTAATTAACCTCTGTGTCCTTCAGTTTTTCCATTTGCTTCATAATAATGTTGACTTCAGAGGAAAGCAATGAAAAATGGTGCCATATTTTATGAAAATTATGTCTTCTTAAAAGTCTGAACTTGTTACTTATAGCTCTAATAATAAATCTCCTTCAAAGAAACAAGAAAATCAAAGTACACCATTTAATTGGTATCTATTGTATGAGACAATTTCAAAATTTTTCTAGATATATATGGATATATATATAGATAGATATCTATATAGATATCTATATATATATATATATATATCCATCGATTGCCTAATACAAATATAATACTATCACAAAATGTATGGTTAAAAAAACAATTCATGTAAAAAGTATTTGAATCCCTAACATGTGCCAACTCTAACAGTAGTGGCTAGGAATTAGGACAAGAAACAAACATTTTCTCTGGTTTTTTTGAAGGAAAGAGTGAAGATCTGAGTAGTTCACGCTAAGTGGTCTACCTGGACATAGGGTTCTCAGTAGTGATTACTAATAAATAAAACAAAAAAATGACTTCCTTAGAGTAATCTGGAAGCTGAGGATAGTATTAGGTGAGTGAGAGGGACACTGGTGCTCTCAGCAGAGTTTACACAATAGATAAAAATAGAAATAACATGACATCGCTTCTCGGCCTTTTGGCTAAGATCAAGTGTAGAAATAACATGACATTCTGGAGAAACTGAAAGAAACACAGACAAAGGAGGACTGTGCGAGAAGCGGAGCAACAGTGTAACAAAACTTGCAAGCCAGGTCAAAAATTTAGGGCTATGTCTAATATTAAATGCATAAGACACCCTCAGATCACATTTGGAAAATAATGTGGGGTCTACAGAGAGGATGATGGGATAGAAAGGCTTGGATCCTAGTGTGTCTGTTAAGTGAGTCATCTTACAAAGAAATGGGAGATAGTCATCACTAAAATAATGAAGAAGGGTGTGATGGAAGACTCTAGAACTACCACAAAGCATAGTAGTGGTAGGGAATACATGATTTTCTATACGGAAAAAACCACCACAGATGGTCTCTAGGTTTTCAGTAAGAAAACTGATAAATGATCTTTCTGTGAGAAACATCAGGAAAAGCCAAGTAAGGTGAGTAGATGTGAAAATATGAGATAAATGTATTTATTTCTGGTAAAGATGAATAGATATGAAAGGTTCATAATGAAGTTGAAGTTTATATGGATATAGTTATAGATATGACAATCTCTAGCCAGGAAAAATACCCTAATAAAATGCTGATAAATTATTCCACTTCTCCAAGTCATACTCATTTATTTGTAACCATTTGCTACAAGTCAAATTAGTCAAGTAATATTTCAGCTGTGTTTATCAAATCTTAAATATAATTGTATACATGAATATTTCTCTGGCAATCCTCCTACATCAAAGGGCAGATGATATAAGACAGTTGGTGTAATGTATTTTAGACCTTGTAGAAGGTGAACAAATATACAATCAGACTAATAATACTGGTTTACTTACTAAACTATCAATAACATTAGTATGCTATTAATAAAAGCATTTAAATCATATATATTTTTCTCTAGAAATCTGAAGTATTTTATGTAACATATTAACATATTTGTTTAACATATTTGTATCAAAATTGTTAAATTGCCATGATTCAAGACACCCATAAAAAATATATAACACTGAAGGAGATATTTTCGTGTGATATTTTTAATTACAAGTGGCTTATAAATGTATTACATGAAGCCTATATGAAGTACAAGTACTTTTGTGTAGACTCATTTCATGTTTGACTGTGGTGACAAATGGGTGTGAATACTACATTCTTTTATAATTCACCTGCAGTTTAAGATAAATTTTCTTGGGAAAAAAGTTTTATGTGAACATTTACTGATATGGGGAAGAATTTAGTTTATCATAATATCATCTATACGATTTCCAATAATGTCATAACCAGAAATGACTAAACTGTAATGCTGCAGGAGAGATGAAAGTTTATTTTGTTTTACTGGAAAAGTAATTATGCAAATGTCTAGAGCACCCATGGCATGCCTGCTGGAATTCGGTCCTATACCTGATGTCGTCCAATTTAATTTAGAAATTGATGCACCAGCTTCCTGGAATTTCAAGAAGGTAACACAAGATTTCCTGATTCTTAAAAAGAATAACATGGAGTATCTCAAGTGAGCATTATGTCCATGGTTTTATAGACACAGTTAATGGTTAATCACATTAACGTTATAAAGATTAATTCTCAACTTAATTCTTAATTCTCAAAGTTTCAAATTTTAAACTGAACCTAAATGGAAAGCTGTTTCTGACTCTTATTGTTACCATAGGCCCTGTATTTTTCCCCCAAGGCAGCAGCATATATACATATAAATAGAGATAAATCTGTAGCATGTCTGTGGCTTTCACTTTTTCTGTACAATTGAAAAATATCACATCTGGGCCGGAGGGTTACTCAGTGGTTCCGGCGCCTGCCTCGCAAGCATAAGGACCTGAGTTCGATCCCCGGTTACCACATATAATGCTGGGCGTGGTGGCTCACGCCTGTAATCCCAGCACTCGGGAGGCAGAGACGGGAGGATTGCTGAGTTCGCGGCGGCTTGCCTGGGCACCATAGTGAGCTCAGGGCCAGCCTGAACTACAAAGCGAGCCC